>LTAE01009852.1:0-17817 GCA_001647135.1 Pontederia paniculata
AGAAGAGTAGAATGGAGAAAATATTTTTCTATATGAATTCTGGTGAGTCTGTACATCAATATATAGTACATGAAAGTACCAAAAGAATAACCACCAATATCCATCTAATCTAACTAGAGAAGATTATCTAATCTAAACTAATCCAGATAATCACAAATCTAGATAACATCATATCTAGATAACAACATATCTGAATAATATCAAATCTTTACAAATGATTAGATTAGATTCTCTAACAGCAGCTAACCTAGTAGATCATTGACAATGGCTACATCCATAATGAGGATTAATAGTATAGACAAATTCTTAGAATTTAAAAATGATCCAAATATGACTACTGCCAAGGTTTTAATTATTTTTTTAATATAATCATGGATTTTTTAAATATTACCGATGAAATGTGTCAAAATAATAAAAAAAATTGATAGTGGCACCTCATTAAGACCTCAAAAGTATATTGGTAAAAGAAATGTTATTTATAAACAACAATGATTTTTAGTTTAATTACTTTTTGTTAATTTTTCTAATTTAGTTCATATCGGAGCTTTCAATTTTTTATTAGGTACCTAATTTTATTAGGTGATTTCATTTAGTATAAAAAATTATCTTGATTTTTAATTGATGTTAAAAAAGCTCATTTTTTCTTGTCCATATTTCAGAGAAGCGCACGCTTGAGCGCTTGTCTTAGTGCCTACCGAAGTGTCAATGCAAGATGCCTCGCACAACACTGCTCCATAGCTCATCGTGTCAAGACTTCCATTGTCTAAATCCGTCAAAAGAGCTTGTGTTAGGTGACCTACTCGTCTAGACGTCACATGTTGTCGTACCATAAAAAAAAGCTTCGTGACAAAAGTAGCAAAGCAACTTTTTGGGATTTCTTAATGTTGCTTTAATGGGTTATAGTTCAGAGGCGATGAACGATCAGATAAGAAAATAAAGCTCATGCGCCACCTACTCCAGAGTGCAACCATGTGAGATTGGAGGACATGGTGTTCGTGTTGGGTAATCTTCTTATCCATCTAGCATAATCCATGAGTAAGTTTTCTAGCATGATTCAGTTAGCATTAAGGATGTGAAAAACGAAGTTGCATTGCTCCATACTCGAGTAGAGACTATGGAGGTGATGATCATCAACTTGAGGTAATTGATGGACGACAAACTGATCGCAATGCATCTTTTAAAGGAGTTTGACAACAAACTCAAGTTGCTCAAGCATCACTAAACAAGTGACCATGGACATAGAGTTCGTTCACCCCATGAGCGATGACTCATTGACGCCCCAAGGATACAAACTTATAAAGGTCAGAGGTCGGTCAAGGAGATAAAAAAACTTTCTTTAAAATGTCTAGCACTATCTAGAGGACTAAGGCATTAGTTTGGAAGAAACGATGGTGATAAACGTTTCCTACAAGATGCGACAAACTTGTGGTGGTGTTACAAGTAAGACGTTGATCGGGCAACATGGTGTTGATTGAGACGTGAGAGGAGTTTTGTGAGACGGGCAATGCTCACTTCCATCATGTCAATTCGAACCTCGAGGTGAATATGGCGTTGTTCCGCATTTAACAGAAGAGATCCTTAAAGGAGTATGTCGAGGAGATCATCAAGCTTCGCCTTAAGAATCCGTGAGTGGATGAGAAAATTCTTCGAGGAGGATTCGTCAATGTTTCGAAGCTTTGGGTATGTATAGATTTGGATCTGTAGCATTAACCAACCTCTGCACTTTGCTTGTTTCTACTGAAGCACTTGTCGAGTATGCTCCTAAAATTGTAGTGTCAAAAATCCCTCTAGAAAGGACAATGGTGGGGGATACCCAAGCCAAAGCGGCATAAAGGAGGCAAGCCAAACGCTTTGCATGGCGACAAAGGCAAAGATGTTCATTGGCAAAAGCTTCATAACGCGGACAAGCCAAAGAGAGATCCACTAAGTCCTTGCTACATATGTAATGGGGCGTATTGGATGCGAGACTGTCCAAAGCATGAAGAGCAGGTTACGCTCCTGCTTAAGGTAGCACGTTAACGCAATGATTTCTGTAGAAAGAGAAGTAGAGTAGGCCATCCTAGCTCCATCCATGATCTCAATGTCATCAAAGCTTCAACTAATGCCTCCTTGTTAGGCTTTACACCGACATCAAGCTGAATGGAAAGATATTGTGCACCCTCATCGACATGGGAGCATCATGTTGAAAATGTGATCTGATGTCATACTTATATTCTTTTAATGATGAAAATATTGGAAAAGATATATGCACATGTTAGAACGGGACAAGTGTGTAAGAGTTTTAAAGTCAAATTATATGCACTGAAATTCAAGTTAATATTTGTCTATGTTCCTTTTAGATTTATATTGAGACATGAATACATTAATTGGAGATAATCTTGTTATATTTCTTTACATTCAAGAATCGTCTCATTTTGATATCTATACAAAATTTTATATACAAAATAGTGAAGGTCTGTAAGCTTAAGATAAATTTATATGCACTGAACTTTACATCAATATTTGACCTTATTCCCATCTAATTTATATTGAGAAATTAATAGATGAAATGTAGATAACTTTCTCAGCTTTCCAAAGAATTAAGAATCATATCAATCGGATATCGATGCAAAGAGTTATGATCAAAGCATCGTTGGTCTATCAAACTGATTCAGGAGAAATGGTCGACTAGTGTCCTGAACCAGTCGACCAATCTGATGATTCTACAAGATATATGATAAAATTTCATAGTGGTCGACCGATTTGTTAAAACTATCATCGGTCCACTCCAATAGAACTTACAGGCCTAGCTATCAAACGGTCGACTGATGCAAAGTAGCAGTCGATTGGTGCAACTCCAACGATTATATTTTGGCAGAACGGTCGAAAGGTAGATGAAGTGATCGGCCGATAGTGAGCTGAAAAGTTTCAACAAGTAATTTTCTTATGTCAAATCAAAAGAAAAAAGTGTGCACCAGCTATATTAAAGATAAGAGACTATAAAAGAGCATTTGGAGGTAAAATAACAAGTGAAGCTTCAAGGGAAACATTAAGGATTAAAGGGAGATCAAAGTATTAAAGTTTTTGGAGCTCAAATTTTTGAATCTTCTCTTTCTCTCGTATTCTTGAGTGTGAAATTATAAAAGAGAGATTGTAAGAGAGCATATTGATTATATTCTTATGAGAGACTTAACTCCATTGTTAGAGATGTTCACACATAGCCTCTTGAGTGAAGAAAAGTGTGAAATTGTGAGCTTCCTTGGAAGAGAGATGTGCATTGCTTCTCGAAGTGGAGAAAAGATGATGTGGTGTAAAAGATTTCCTTCTCTATTGAAAAGAAGGTGCTAGTGGATCTCCGATGGTCTCGAGGTCGAGAATTTGGAGCGAGGACGTAGGCTAAGTTGGGGCCAAACCTCTCCAACAATTTCTTTATCTTGAATTTGCATTTCTTTCTTACTTGCTTTACTTATTATCTTACATTCCCACTTATATCACTATTGTACTTATTCTTTACCGAATTTTTTTGAATTTGAGCTTTGCGATAAATTGAGTTTAAGCTTCCGCAATTTTGTTGTTAAATTAGTTTAAAATTTTATTACACCAATTCACCCCTCTCCTCTTGGTGCCAAGTGATTCTATAATTGGTATCATAGCGAGGTTGCTCTTCTTTTTAAGATCTAAAAATCTTTGAGCAAATGACATCAAATAGTTATTCTTTAGATGATGGTCAATTTATTTTTTATCCGTCAAAAATTAATGATTCTATTTTTTTCTCATCGGAAAATTTGAATGCAAGCATATTTATATTTGCTTGACTTTCATATGTGGGAAATTGTAGAAAATGGATTTGAAAAACCAAAGAAGATTTTAAATAGTGTTCTTATTAATCTTTCTTTTTTTTTAATACGATGATTTTCAAATTTCATTTGTCAAACTTGATTCTAAAGCCCGAAATGCATTATATTGTGCTTTAAATGTAGAAAGCATAAATCTTATTTCTAAATATTCTACATCCCATGAAATTTGGCTAAAATTGTTATCTAGATATGAAGAGAGTGAAAATAAGGCAAATGCTACATCGGATGAAAATGACAACTCCACATCTATTAAATTTGAAAGTGAGTCTTCCTTATGCTTAATGGAAAATGATGAGGTAGTCTCAAACTCTTCTTAAGTGAAAGTAGTGATGATCACATTGATCTCAATTTTGATGTGCATAAAGAATTTTCTTCAGTAATTTCAAACTATCTCTTTCTTAAAAAGAAAAATGAGAATTTGATTAATGAACTTCATACTATGGAAAGTGTTTTTGAAATATTGAAAAAAGAAAAGGATGCATGCTTTAAGGAAAATAAAATTTTGAAAATGAAAGTTGGCTCTCTTGATCATATTTGTGCCTCTTATGAATCTTTGAAAATTGATTGATTACAAAAGAAAACTATTTCTAAGGAAAATTGTCTAAATGATCAAATTACTAATACTAATTCTTTAAATTGTAATGTCAATGTACAAAAGTCTTCTCATATAAACAAAAGATTGCATAAGTTGAAATATAAGCAAAAATTGTAAAAACAATATTTTAATAACAAGAGTTCTAAATCTCATGCATTTAAGAAGAAAAATTATTTGAAAAAGGTTTTTGAATCCCCTTATTATTGTTCTAGAAAAACTAGACACGCTTATAATATTCATATAAATTAAATATCTCTCATTACGATCCTTTGAAATTAAAATATGATTATTTTTTAAAATCATATATTATTTATTATTATTGTGATTTACATTATCATTATGCATTTGAATGTGAAGTTAGAAAATCTATGAATGTTGGCATGAAAATGACGTGGATTTCAAAAGAAACTAAAGCTAATTTTGTTGGACCCAAATAAGTTTGGGTACCAATGAACAAATAATAATTTTGTAGGTATGCTTCACTCGCATTTAAAAGGAAAAAGATATTTGGACAATAAAAAAGCGAATAATGATGCTCCCAAGTTACAAAATAAAGAGTGATTGCATAAGTGATCTTGAACAATGTCGCATGAGGTATTTTTTATCACACATAAAGATTACAAGTTAAACTAGTGAGATTGCATGTGCCATATGACACAAAAATTAAAATGGAATTATATTGTGCTTGAGTAATCTTATTTGAACATTTTTTTATTATGTGTATAAAGATTGAATATTTAAATGCTCAATTTATATGTGTGAAAAGAAAGCATCAACATGTTTGACACATATACTATTTGGTCTTACATATTGTTGATGATAATTTTATTCAAATCCAAATAAGTTTGTGATCCTTGAGTCTTGATGTGAAATTTAAAATATGATTTTGATTGATACTCTTTTATTTTGATCACAATTTATTTGCTTAAAAATTCATATGGCAAATCATCATTGAAAATGATTTTATGAATTTATTTGAGAATATCTTATATTTAAATGTCATGTATTTTCTTCACGTGAGTTTTTAACTTTAATAAAAAAAATTCATTCATATGTAATGCATGAACTTATTAAGAAGTAAAGTTGACCAAGGAGACCGTTTATAAATTGATATATGCATCTCCAACTTAGCTTACTTGTAGAATCATTTTGATGAAATCTTTAGATATGATTATTATCTTCTAAAATTCATATAATTCATATCATGCAAAGAATGCTTATTTAACCATCATTTATAATTTTGAATAGTTATTATTTATTGGGTATGAAAATAGAAAGACATAAGAGGTCTTAGTGTGAAAATGTTGATGATTAACTTGAAAATGGATAAAAGAAGGAAAAGCACCTTAGGATAAGAATGTTTGAGATTCAACTGCAAATTATTTCAACTCATGAGTGACTTGCCTATTCAAATATTATTGTCAATGAGAATTATATTAATATCTCTTTGGATTTGTATATGGACACATCATCATTGTATTCTCTTTTTATGCCTATTTTATACATAAGACTTTATATTGGCATTTAATTCTTTTAAATATATGATTGATAATACTTAAACAATATTTCTGTTATATGAGTACATTTATTTCAATCCATAAGTTATCATCTTGACATTATATTAGTACATAATTATGTGTCTAAATTTGATTTAATTGATGATTTAATGAATGATCATTTTATATTGAATTATATATTTTAGGACACACAAATTGAAATGTCAATTGAATAACTTTATTTGTGCCTAGAACTAATTCAAAGTTTGAATATGCAAAAGAAAGATTTTTTTTTAATGAACAATATTTTCTTTTGATTTTTAAAATGAACTTCCTTCACTAAATGCTTTAATTCTCATATATACATTTTTATATGACACTTGTTTTACACTATATGATTTATTCTTAAAATGCAAGTGGTACTTTTGTTTTAGTAGTTGAAAGATTAAATATTAAATAGCTCCTAAATGTCAAAACACACACACACAATAAGATGTTATATAAAGCTTCGTATAAGGAATTAAATAGACTCATCTTGATATGTTGCTTATATGAATGTTTTTCAATAAAGAATTAATATGCATGTTGATAAACCTCTCAAAATCTCATTTGAGGGGATACTTAGAGAATAGAGAGCCTCTTTTTAAGCCATATTCTCTCTCTCTACGGAGGTCAAAGCTAGATGCTGAAATAATTCTGCTGAGATCAAGAAGAAGGACATGAATGCATTGCATTCGGAGTAGCTCCCGCTGCTGGAATTTAGAGTTTGATTATTTCTTCTTCTGATAAATTTTTCATTTTTATTTTCATTTTTTGTATTAGGGAATTTGTGAACTCTGAGTTAGGTTGAACTTTTTTGAAGAAATTGTTTCTCTTGAACATGATTATTATTGTTAATGTCTTTTCTTTGTCGGGTGATTAGTTAAACTAATTATTGACTGTTTAGTGTAATTAATTGTATTCTTTCTAAGTGCATGATAAATTGATCTTTGAAATTGGGTTAAATCAATTTGTGTCATAACCTAGATTACTCATTTGAGATTTTTTGGTTGTGTGGCATGTTGATTGGTCTTCCTTAAGCGATCAACAATTTAAGATTTCCAATGATTAAACATTTTAAATTTAGATTGATTTCTCTCAAGCACATATGGATGGACAAAATTGGAGAAAGAGACTTATAAATTTTTTAAAAGACCCTCTACTCCAAATTGGAAACCAAAGAATTCTTTGCCACTAGTTCCTGGATGTAGAAGCACTTAAGACCCTCAACCTTCTTGACGGCCTCGAAGTAAGTTGAAGAATACGATAGTAGATAAGTTCTTACTTTAATCTTAGCTTGCTTATGAGGGTCTAGTCATTGGATTTCTGAGTTCACTAAAGATGGATGAAACGAAGATACCACAAACCTCAAGTTTCAAATTTACGACAAGGATTTCTTTTGGACTCCCAAAGACTTTCTTAGCACTTACGACTTCCCCCCTCAAACGAGCCTAGAAAAATAACACCAAGTTTAAACCGAGAGAGGTGTGGACCTGAGTGACAGGGGAGAATAGGCTAGTAATTCACCAAGCCAAGTCAACCTCTTTTTAACCTGACAATCAGGTAGTTTTAGAAAGTCCAGGCCACAATTCACTATTCGGATGCTAAAACATTGAAGCCAACATCCGAGAAGTTGAGCTTTATAATCTTTGGGTTTTGCTTAAAGGGAAGAAAATCAACATGAGACACATATTCCTAGAGTATCTGTCAAGGTTAGCATACACGGAGAAAGGTCCAATAGTTATTCACAGGTTGCTTACACTGATTGCAAAGAAGTGCAGGTTTGGCCTATCTGAACTACTAGTAATGAGGGTGAAGAGAACCTAGCTCTTCCACCTTGAGTGAGCTACTCGTTGAGCAAAATAAGTGGACCACCCTAATGGAGAAAATTCATTATCCAAAATCGAGAATTGCGCGAGGGATCATGAAACTGAACAAGAAGTCCCCGAGAAGCTAGACCAGCTACATGCTAGCACTGGTGCCACTTCTGAAGAAAGCTCTAGATGCTTCTTCGACTTTAGTTTGAACTGCAGATTACTAGCTTGGCTTCAACATTTAGGGCAATGATGGGTTTAATTTTAGGGAGATCATGGTATATCCTCTTACCACTTCTGTCTTTTCATCATACAATAAAAGTTTTTTCTTTGCTTACTTCTGAACTTTTGATGTGTTGCTTCTTGAACTCTTCATCCTTCAATTTAATTTTTCATGTGCCCATTGATCGTATCCATATTTCATTTGTTTACCCCTTCATCTGCTTAACACCTATGTTGTGTCCCACATGTATTAAATTTAGGTAGTGTAGAGTGAAAGCCATACATTATAAGTTAATATTGAATTCACTGTAGATAAGCACATGTATTATAATGAAACCTAATCATGTAAATTGAACTGTCCCTTATCACAACTACCCCTTAGACCTTGGGATTTCATGAATTTGCTTTTGCCTCAAGTGATTGACTTATATTTAAAAAGAAGGTTTCTCGTCCACCTTCGTACTCATAATTATGAGCCACCTACAAGGGCCTTTTCACCTTTTTTTTTTAATAAACTACTCCTCTATCCTTCCTTGAGAAGAGCCAGGAGTATGCAAAATTTATTTTGCACCCAAGATGCCTACCAAAGTATTCCAATAAGAAATGAATAGGGTAATGTATTGGGGAAATTCTCTTTCTCTCTTGAATAACTATTTTCTGATCTCCCACTTGGAATAGTCAAGGATATGTTGCATATCCAACACTTCTGACTCCTCATCGAGTATTCTATGAAGAAACGCGAGGAAATGCTAGAAGTTTCTTTTTGCTTTCACACCCTTGCAAGTTAGAATGATCAGTATAGACTACTTTAGAAAAAAAGAGAAAGAGGAAAAGAAAGAAAAAAATGTTTAATGGTTTAATGGAAAGATGTGGTCAAGGAACAAAGTAAATGAGTGCAGAAAATGAGTCAATCGCTAGAGGTTTCATGTTATGAAAAATTCCTTGATATAATGGGAAATTATGACATGTGATATGAGGCTATGACTCGAGAGTTACACTAGGTTTGAATTTCAGTGACTTAATACCAAGATGTAATAGAATGTGCATAGAACTGACTGGTGCTGACTGTAGTGTGTTTGCGAAAATCTTGCTTGTTCTGTGGTCATTGCTCAATTGATTTTTATCTTGCCTTAATGTTAATTTGATTGCTTGAGGATAAGCAAATGTTCAAGTTCAGAGAGATTTGATGCATAGCATCAAGTGCATGAAAATCAAGTCTTTGAAAGTGCATTGAACATTATGTTTATGCTCTCTTACGAATTTAAATCCTTAGTTTTGTACTTAGTTTCATCTTTTTATATTGAGCACTCCCTCATTATAATCAAAACTTTTCAATTTATATATTTGGAACCCAATGATGTTGCTCTATACTTTTTATTTCAGGATTTTGGAAAAGAATGAACGCTCACACTCTTGCATTTGGGACATCACAACATAGCAGCCCATGCCAAAAAAATACAAAGGTGCTCAAAATTTGAAAAATCTTGATAGCTCAGATCGGTAGAGGAAATCAAAATAATATTCAATGAAAGGAAAAAAAGGGACATGTGCCGAGCAAAAGAGGGGAGCATAAAGGCAAGAAGAAGAGAGGAGAGAAGGGCATCTTGGAGTGCAAGGAAGGAAGGAAGGAGACAATTGTAGAGAGGAAGAAGGAAGAAGAACAAGAAATTCTAATCGATGAAAAGGATGATTTTTAAAATTTTTATTTGCATTTTCATGATGAACCGATGTATCTAGAATTCGCATTTTAAAGTTAGTGACACTAGGGGGTGTTCTTATTTTGTTTCATAATTTTGGTTTGAGTTGAATGAATTTGTTTTGAGTTCCTATTTGATATCTTTTTTGCTGTGAGAAGTTATCTGTTTTAACATGTTAACTGAATTTGAAGTGGGAGGTTGTTTCCATTTATTTATCTCGGTTTTGATTTTGCATTTGGATTTGAAAAGTGATACACCTCAGGAGAGGGAATGAGGACACTCATCCGAATTCCATTGCCCCAGAGTCTTTCTAAATCCACTTGTTCTTTTTGTGTAGTTCAATGAT
Organism: Pontederia paniculata; assembly: GCA_001647135.1. NCBI lineage: Eukaryota > Viridiplantae > Streptophyta > Magnoliopsida > Commelinales > Pontederiaceae > Pontederia > Pontederia paniculata. The sequence goes on from LTAE01009852.1 coordinate 10,046, forward strand.
TTATAAGTGGTTGAAATCTCATGTGTAGTTATGTGAGAAACTTATTATGTTTTAATGTAAGTAGCAACAAGAATAGGAGATGTCTTACTGCTCACCTATAATCAAATGATAAATTCTATTTATTGTTTCTTGAAGACCGTTGATGAATTAATTATATGTTAGGTGATCATTAATTAGAAGTCATTAGATTAACGGAGATAAGTTTCAGATATGTGTTTACAATCTTCGTTGTTGGGAGGCATGGAATTGCAAAACATATCTGTATATTTTAAAATGACCTTGTGATTCCTCTCTTCACTAGGATTTCAATGCAACCTATTAACTCTACATGCTAAGTACCGGATCGAAAACTCGATCATCCCCATTGCAAGATTAACTCTGGAATCCCCTTCATCATTGCATTGATTCAATTCTTTTCTTGTGATCTATATATTTATTGCTCACGCAAATTTTAGGAAAAAATAAAAACTAGTTTAGCTCAATACTTCCATTTCTTAATCATAGTATTCATAATCCTAAATCCATTAATTTTTTGTAGGTTAGTTTGTTAGATTAAATTAAATAGTTTAATATCTTTAATTATTTTAACTTTCTTGTGGATTTGATACTTGAAGTATGGTAAATGATTGTTGTACGCTTGCAGCAATATTATGTGTCTAATGTTTAAAATTGATATTGTCTATTGTGAGTCATAATCTTACCTATACATTATCACAATCTTACTCGCATCGTCTATACATGAATTTCAATATGATAAACATTAGTATTGGCACATCACTCACTAATAACTTTAATTAAGAAAAAAATCATTGTAGTATTCTTTGAGTCACTGCTCATGGAAATTGAATCTCACTGTGCATCCATATACCTATTTTTTTTTATAGGATGTGGATGATTTACAAATAAGTGATCGGTTTTATTGGTTTTATTAGAGGAGATTAAGAAGAAAAATGTAAGGGAGCATGAGAGGACAATTTTTTACATTTTAATTTTAGACTGAACTAATTGTTCAGTAATAATATGAGTATTTTATGTGGACTCTTGATTAATGAGCAATCTGTCTTTCACTGACAGCCCAAATGGGACAATAAAAGGAGTGAAACTAATATTATACTTAAGTATTCTATTGTTGTTGGGGGAAAATGAAACTGACATTAGATTGATTAAACAATCACTCAAGTAAAAAATAAAACTTCACCAACCAAAACAAAAGAAAAAGTAAAAATCAAATTTGCACTAAGCATCAAATCCATTAGTAAAAAGAAGTGGTGGCACATTAATGAACCCATCACTCAAGTCCATTAGAAAAGTTTTGCCCTGTTTTTTCTCTACCCAGTTGGTATAAATTAGTGACAGATTCCCTGTAACTCGTTTTTGATGGAATGCTGATTCAAGCTCTAATTGACTTCTTCATCTTATCAATGCAATTTAGAGAACATTTTCATTTTCATCTTATATCATATAAATGCACACATAAAAATAAATGTGTTCTTATCTTCTAATTTTATGACATCTGATCCACAAGATCACACAACAAAGAACCCAGTACCCAAATATGAAACCAACCATGGCACAAACACCGGTCCACCTCTGCGACTCGTGCAGCCCCTGCAGCCTCAGAAGCGCGCGCCCATCGAGCGCGCATCCCGTTCCCTCCCTCTCCAGGCACGTCCGCCTCCCCCTCGCCCCGCCGTACTCGTTCACAACAAAGGCCTGGAACGGATACTTGAACAGGCTCAAATAGTGCATGAACACCCAGCACTTGGGCACGTTCTGCTCTGCGATGAAGTACCCCGAGAAGAGAAAGAACGAGCCTATGAGCCCTGCGACCACTGAGCTCCCCATGATGTAGTTTGTCACCAGCGCGCTGCAGCATGCGACGAAGGAGTTCCCCATCACCATCACAAGCCACACCACCAGAGCGAAGTAGAGGAACCTGTCCGTTTCCCTCCTGAGGCCCAGAAGCCAGTAGACGGGCATGGCGTAGAGCAGGGCGGCCGCGAGTAGCAGAGGCAGGAAGACGAGCGCGTTGGCCATCACGTACGATGAGATCCTGTAAGCTCCCGTGGAGGCCTCCCTCTGAAGGATCCTCCTCTCTTGCAAGAACAGGGGCAGGGCTTCTGTGCTCGAGGACAGCAGAAACGTGAGACTAAAGGCGAAGAATCCAATTCTGGCTTGCAGGCTCGCGACGTTCATGAATACGGATCCAAAGCCGAGGCCGGCCACGAGGGATTGGATCATTCTGGCAGCGAAAAGCTCCCGAGTTCTTGAGACGTTCTTGTAGAGCCGGCTGGTAAGTAGGAAGACCTCGTCACGGTTGGAGTTGGCGTATGAGACGTGATCGTCTTTGGTTGCAGATACCTGAAATGGTACCTGCAGCTCTTCTTTTGGTGCGACAGGGGCCGTTGTCAAACTGGTCATGGCGTCCATGGCGAATTCTAGCACGTTGACATGGGAAGGAATGCAATGGCCGGCGATCCTGAGCTGACTCTCGAGTTGTTCCACCGATCCCTGATGCCTGATGGTTCCGCCGGACATGAGCACGACCTTGTCGAAGAGCTCCAGAATTCGGAATCCCGGTTGGTGGATCGTGAGAACGACGGTCTTCCCCTGTATCGAGGCCATGGATTTGAGGATCTTGACAATGTGGAGCGCCGAAGCGGAGTCGAGGCCGGACGCCGGTTCGTCGAGCAGGAGCACGGCCGGGTCGTGCACCAGGTCGACCCCGATGGACACCCGCCGCCTCTCGCCCCCCGATATTCCCTGAGCTCCGGGCGCGCCTACACGCGAACCGGACACATGATCCAAACCCAGCTCTTTCATCAGCTCCAGCACGCGCGTGGCGGCCGCGCTGCTCGGCGCTTTGAGCCTGAGCTTGGCGCTGTAGGACAGTGACTCCTCGACGGTCAGCAGCGGGAAGAGCACGTCCTCTTGCGCAACGTATCCTGGTAACAACAAGGACACAAGAAGCCAAAAATTTCAGCTAAAAAGTAGGAACTTACTCAAGTCGAGGCCCAATACAACAGTGAGCAGCCTCCCTCACCTGACACTCTTCGGAACTGTGACACGTCCATGGGCCGGCCGTTGACCAGGACTCGCCCGGAGACGGCGTTCGGGTGTATGACGCCGGCGAGCACAGAGAGCAGCGTCGTCTTCCCGGCTCCACTGGGGCCGACGATGGCGATGAGCTCACCGGGCAACGCCTCGCAGGTCACATTCCTAAGGATGGTCCTTGGTGCGCTGGCAGCGCCATGGCAATGGCGCCATTGGATGTTCTTGGTGCTCGACGGCGGCTCATAGGACACTGACATGGTCTCGATATGGAACCAGGGTCTCCGCTCGCCTGGACGTGGCGATCTCAGTGGCAGCTCCATGAATGAGGAGGGAGGAGGAGGAGACAAATCTTGTACACAGAGCAGAGCTCTGTGCAGCAGAGTATTTATTTAGTAGGTAGAACACATTGACTTGGCCAAGTGTTAACTTCATAGTACAACATTTTAAAATTTTAGCTTTCATGACGTCCAATCTCTAGTCAATGGTTTCCTTTAGCCACAAGTCTTTATAGATGACGTCCATGAAGTGTGGTGAAAACAAAAAAAAGGTTAAAGGGTTGGTCGGAAATGTCTCTGCTTTTTTGGGTGCTTCACTAATTGCAATGTTTAATTACGAAAATGATCCGGCCATGACATTACCAATTGACATGTGGTTGCATATGAATCAGATGTGATTTAAAAGTAAACTAAATTCATGCCCTCACAAACACTCTCGTGTGGTCAGGCTTTTTCCTTCATCCTTAGGATGCTGTTGTGATGTAGTAGGATTACTGTTTGTGATAAGAACTTACCACACTGTCTTTGTTTAATTCGCCTCAGTTCAGGAACACAAGCCTCTCAATGTGTACAAAGAAGGACAGTTCAATATAATCTTGTTTTCTCAATTTAATTAGATTAATGAATGACTTCTCGTCCGAATAAACAAAAATTGTGGAATTTGGGCATATGCAACTTGCCTAGTGAGCATTGGAGGAATACAAGAGGACGTTTAATTGAACTTATTAGTGACATAAGATGACATATGTTTCCTTCTTCCACAAGCCCATATACAGATGGCATTTTCTGTGTTCCACATGCAACAAAGGAAGGTGATTGGTTTTGTCATTTGCCATCTTGTTGGAGATTATCTTTAATTAAGTACAGTTAATTAATGGATTAAGAGTGTGCACTTTGGGCTTTGTATAACTTGATGTGTTGACAAGCTGATGCAGTCCCCAAAATAATGCAGGGGGATGTGTCACTGCCATGCATGCACTAATTAATCTATGTATTCATTCATCTCCTCTTCCCCACTAATCCCATCACTAATGCACCACTAAAGACTAATTAATAGGAAGACTAGATGAAGTTGCAAATCAATGTTTTTAAAGGGTTATTAGCCCCTCGGAATGGATCGAGCTTGTTAGTGGATTTTGGACAACTCGTTCTCAGTATGCATCAGCCTCTGTTCCTGACTCTTTATCATGCAATTTTGTATTACTTTTTTTTATATATAATAGAACAAGATTAAGGAAAACTGAGGCGGCCAAAGCGTGTGAACATTTGGGATGGAAGGATGGTTTTGCTGGGCGATATACCTTCTTCTTTACTAGAAATTGAGACGAGATAATGTTCTAGGCATATGGTTGTGCATGACCCTTTCGTAAATAGCCATTTAATTTGCATATATAATCATTTATGGTTAATTTAATTAAAGCTTAAAACATATTTCAAGTAACAACTAGATGGAACCTGTTCAGCTAACACACCAGACTATTTTTCTGATTATGCATAACCTAACAATATTTTTTAGTGTCGTTTGGATGCAAAAACTTATGCTAAAGTTAGTTCTTAAGAACTAATTAAATTAGACAGATAAATTTTGATGTGGTGTTTTGATAAAAAAAATATAATGATGAAGAATTAAAAAGTTGATTAGATGTTTTAGTTCGATGGATGTTTGGATGAACTTCTAGAACTAAAGTATTTCTATTTCTTAAGAAAATAAAAAAAATATTAAATTAAATATATATATATATATATGAAAATTATTATTATTTACTTTATATTTTTACTAAAGTAATTAATACTATAAACTTGCTTTAAAAACTACAACTAATAATTACTAATATTTACTCATTTAAATAAGAAAAAATGAATATAATATAATATTATATCAAATAATAATATCGCATATTAAATAATTTTTTATAGTTTTATTCAAGAACTAGCAAACAAATGAAAACCAAAAAGTAATTAAAATAATATAAATATTTAAAATTGAAAAATGAGAAATGTAAATTATGTTCTTTGATTAATAATTAAAATTATAATTTATTGTAATTGATAAAGTAATAAAATGAAAATATAATCTAAACAACACGTTAAATTAATTTGTAATTATAAAATAATATTAATTCAATTATTTGTTTTATGTATTATTATAAGCTAATTAACGATAATTTTAAATGAGTTGACATTTTTTGTTTACTCATTTGAAAGATAGTTTAAACAAAAAAGAATTATTTTAATTTCATAAATACTATTGCTATTTTAAAGTTTACCTTAATTAAATTCAAGCTTAAATATAAGTTCTTTATTTTTTAGGAAAAATATTAAAATTTATCAAAATAAATTAATAGACATGTTTATATTAATAATTATAATTATAATTATAATAATTTAAATATGCTTCTCTATTTTAGTTTACTATTTTTGGGCAAAGAATATAATTAAAGTATTAATAAGTTAATATATAAATTCTAAAATGTCACATCAAGAATAAAAGAGAAAAAAAAAAGATTGGTTCAAGTCTTTCATGGAACCAACCTTAGTTCTTGCCAATTCTGGTCAAGTGATAGATTTGATCAAAACTTAGTTCTGCAGATTACTTTTTTTTTTGCTTGTGTTTAGGTGAACTAACCAAAATTAGGATTGGTTCTGACCCTAATTTTAGTATCCAAAAAGGATAGACGGAGCTTAACTACCATCTCATTTGTTTTCTTTCTTTTGTCCCATGACCGGAAAAAGCCGTATATTTAATCCTACACTCAATTTTGAAGGGTATTTTTGTACTCTTGGGTGTCTTTTGGATGTAAAAACTTGTGTTCTTACTAATCCTCAAGAACTAATCGATTAGATAGATAAATTCAGATTTGGTGTTAGGATGAAAAAGTGTAATGACGAAGAACTAAAAAGTTGACGATGGGTGTTTGGATGAACTTCTAGAACTAAGGTATTTTTATTTTTTAAAAAATAAAGATATTAAATTAAATGTATATATATATGATAATTTATTATTATTTATTTTCTATACTTACTAAAGTAATTAATATTATAAACTTGCTTTAAAAACTACAACTAATAATTATTATTATTTACTCAATTAAATAAGAAAAATGAATATAATATAACATTATATCAAATAATAATATCACATATTAAACATTTTTTTATAGTTTTATTAAGGATGAATTAGAAAAAAAATTAATACCAAAAAATAATTAAGATAATATAAATATTTAAAATTAAAAAAAGAGAAACGTAAATTATGTTTTTTTATTAACAATTAATATTATCATTTATTGTAACTGATAAAGTAATAAAATGCAAATATAATGTAAACAACACGTTACATTAATTTGTTATTACAAAATAATATTAATTCAGTTATTTATTTTATGTTATTACTATAAGCTAATTAACGATAATTTTAAATGAGTTGACATTTTTGTTTACTCATTTGAAATATAGTTTAAATAAAAAAATTATTTCAATTGCATAAAAATTATTACTATTTTAAATTTTACCTTAGTTAAATTCGAACTAAAATCTAAGTTCTTTATTTTTTAAAAGATATTAAAATTTATCAAAATAAAAATAGTAGACATGTTTATATAAAAAAAATAATAATTATAATTATAATAATTTAAATATACTTCTCTATTTTAATTTACTATTTTTGAGCAAAGAATATAATTACTTAAAGTATTAATAAATTAATATATAAATTCTAAAATATCACATCAAGAATAAAAGAGAGAAAAAAAAGTTGGTTCCAACTTTTAACGGAACCAACCTAAAATCATCAAGTTATGATCACATGATAAATTTGACTAGAACTTGGTTCTACAATAATTCTGCAAGTTATGATCAACTTTTCAGTGAATAGGCTAAGAACTGATTCGATTTACAAATTAGGAAAAATATTCAAATTTCTACTATAAAAATGGAAGAAAAAATGTTATAAAAGGAAAATAATTAAATAAACAAATTTGAAAATACGAATGGAGAATAAATAAGGAGAAGAAATGAAAACTAAAAAAGGAAAACTAGGTTAATAAATGAAAACTAAATATAATAATAGGAAAGCTAACATGAATTTGAATAAAAATAATTAATATGGTTATTAGTTTAATAAAAATAATAATATCAATCATAATTGTTGAATCTAGGATCCCGAGATTGTTTTGAATGATCATAAATTTGTAAGTGAACTCAGTCTGTACTAATGAACTTGTTTGAGCTGATTTCTATAATAGGACATAGACAAGTTCAGTACAGCGATCGACTTGAGCTAAAGGAATGGACGACCACTGCACACGTAATACATATCATGAAGAATCATATATGTGCAGTGGGCGTCTTAAGGATATAAGCGGTCGACCAGTTGAAGGAGAAGGAGGTCATATAAAAACAACAAAGTATATGGAGGAGGAGGCATATACGGTCGACCCAAGA
>LTAE01009853.1:0-17817 GCA_001647135.1 Pontederia paniculata
CCCCTCTTGGTGCCATCCAGATCCTACATAGTTGTGGTTCAAGAAGTCTTCTTTCACCTGCTTCCGTCCAACATGATGGAGACCTACAAGGTCTTCCATATGGAACCTCAAACAAGGCCATCTTGATAGTTGTTGTAACTATTATTTTATGCGAACTCTACTAGTTGTAAGTGAATATCCCAACTACCAACCAATTTAGCTAACAAGTTCTCAACATATCTTTAAGTGTTCGATTGTCCTCTTATTTTGTTCATTGATTTGTGGATGGAAAGTCATGCTAAAATTTAGCATTGTTCCAAAAAAAATTTGCAAACTCCTCCAAAATCTTGAGGTAAACCTTGGATCTCTGTTCAGATAAAGTCGGATAATTTCCTTAACATACAAATTCAACAAACCCTCCATAAATTGACTTTCCTTCATGAGTAGAAAGTGAGTTGACAAATACTTTGTTAGTATATCCACAATTATTCGTATCGAGTCAATGTCCACTCTTGGTTCTTGGTAATCCCATAACAAAATCCATCGTCACAATTTGCATTTCCATTTCAATAATTCCAAAAGTTGAAGAAACCGGATAGTCTTTGGTGTTTAATCTTAACTTGTTGACAAACAAGACTATCTTGACACATCATTGACAATTTTTCTCTTCATTTTTTTCACCAAAAACTTATTTTTAAGTCTTTAAACATCTTGTTAATCCTTCAATGAATAATAAACTTGGATTTGTGATATTCATCCAATATTTCCCTTCTTAAAGTCTTGTCATTAGGGATTCATAAATGATTCCTATAACATCATTCTTGCAAAAGGTGAAACTCGTGGTTTTCTTGTTGTATAGAAAAATTATATAGCATAGTATGGATCCTTCCTTTGAGTTTTAGTGATTCTTCTCACTAAGCTTGATTATATTACATGAAGTGTCATCAACACTACTTTTCTAACAATAGGAGTTGGATTTCGTTCAACTATGTCCTCAAAAAGATTTTGTTAGTGAATTTTCATAAAAGCAAGTGATCCTTCCAATTTTCTACTCAAAGCATAGGCCATGGTATTAGCCTTTTCCAGATGATACATGATGGAAAACTCATAATTTTTAGGAAATTCAAGCCATCTTTGTTATCTCATATTCAATTCCTTTTGAGAGAACACACACTTTAAACTCTTGTGATCCATGAGCACTTTGAATTCCTCTATATACAAATAATGACACCATATCTTCAAAGCAAGGACAACCATCGTCAACTCCAAGTTATGAGTTGTGTAATTCACTCATGCTTCTTCAGATGTCTCGACGCATAGGCTACATCCCTTACATGTTGCATTAGTACACGCCACAAGCATCACTGTAGTTTCAAGAAACTCGCTTCATATTTGGGTGTCTGTTCAAAACTCATTCTTTTCCTTGTCAAGTAAGTCAAAGGAGATGCTATATTGGAAAAATCATGAATAAACCTTCGATAATATTCAGCTAATCTTAAGATATTTTATTTTTCTGTCACTATCTTTAGACTATTCCAATCAACAACGACCTCTACTTGGATCAACAATAATGTCATTCTTTGACATAATGTATCCTAAGAACATAATTTTCTTTAAAAAAAATCACGCTTGAAAATTTTGGCATATAACTTATGCATTCTTAGTGTCCCTAACACAATCTTTAAGTGCTCTTTATGTTCTTCAGGACTTGATGAATATATCAAGAAGTCATCAACTAACACAATGACAAACTTGTATAATTATTTCTTAAAGATCTTGTTCATAAGAGCCATAAAGCAGTAGGAGCATTCGTTAGTCCAAAAGACAACGAGAAATTCATAATGTCCTTACATTGACTGAAAAATGGTTTTTGATATATCATGTTCGGCAATCCTCAATTTATGATATCCACTTCGGATGCTTATTTTTCATTATTGCCTTTTTCAACATTAGGTAAAAAATACAAAGCCTTAAGAAACCATTTTTTTCTTGACGAATAAAACTGGTGCACTCAATGGTGATACATAGGTATAATAAAATTATTGTCTAGCAACTCTTGCAGTTGATTTTTCAATTCATGCATCTTAGTTGATGCCATTCTATAAAGTTCTTTTGAGATTGGTTCCACTCCCGATAGTAACTCGATCATCAATTCAATCTCCCCATGAGATCGTATTCCCGATAAGTATTTAAGAAACACATCTATGAACTCCCTCACAACATCCACATGCTCCAGCCATAACGGTTGTTCATTTTTTGTTGCAACAACACTTTCCAAGAAACTTCTACATCCTTCTCTTAATTCTTGATGACTTTCATGGTCGACACAAGTACATTATTCACACTCGATGGAGTTCATTTGATGATTACATAAGGCTCCTAAGAAGTTCCTAGTAATACTTTCTTCTCTCAATACATAATATAGGAATCATGATTTGGTAATCAGTCCATGCCGTCTTGGGTAATACTACTAAATCAATGGCAAGATTTATACCTTGAACCATACATAATAGACATATTTGGTATTACCTCCCTAATTGACATACTACCCATATGAGTTGTTACTTCTAGAATACAGTACATAATCCTATGATTCACATAAAGCATGCTAGAAAAAGTGGTAGACACAAAAGAATGAGTGGCTCTATAATAAAAAAAAACTTTTACATAGTATCTCACAATAAAAAATATACCTTGGACCACTTCATCGAATTGAAGGGCCTCCTTGGCATGCATGTTGTATGCCCTTCCCATAGTCTTTTAAGGTGGATAATATTGCTTGCACTTTCCCTTTTCTTTGAAATTTGGTTTCCTTTCCGAACAATCCTTAACATAGTTTCCTTCTTTGCCACATTAGAAGAACACACCCATCCTAAAGCGGCATTTCCCACCATGAAAGCTTCCCAGTGTTTGCAAGCACCTTTGTTTCCTTGGGCTCCCTTTCTTGCAAGTTGATTTGTTATAAGGCTTCTTAGTCCACTTGTTCTTCCTTTATTCTATTGATTTGTTTGGAGTTTGAGTTCTCTTGTTAAAGTCCCTTTTCAAGTTGGTGTCCAACTCCATAAGTTCATTGATGGTCTCACATCGACCACTCATCACCTTAGTCCTTAATCCGAGTTGAAGTCCATTGATAAACCTCTTGTCCCTTGGCCTTTCCATCTCTTGGAGGTTGATATACTTCTCCAACTTGAGGTATTTGATCATATTTGTCCACCGTCATGTCCCCTTGTTGAAGATACAAAAACTCATTCATCTTTTGATCTTTAAGGTACATGGGGAAGTGCCTATTCTTAAATGCTTCTACAAAGAGATCTCATGTGATTTACTCCTCATAATGAAATTGACCCATAATGTTGCTTTCAACCAGTTATTTGCTTCTCCAAACAAAAATTGTGTTGTGAAAGCAACCTTCCTTTCATCCTCGTAGTCCATAGATTTAAAGATACCAGACACATCCTCTGACCATGCCTAAACCCTCTCGCTCCTTCTTCACCCTTGAATCTTGGTGGATCGAGCCTTAGGAACCTCTAAATCATGTTAATTACATTTCCTTGATTATGAGCATTCCATGCCACGATGATCAAGTGATAAATAAAAGTGTTCCTCTTATCATATGCCGCTTCATTTGGCAAACATCATGGAGGCATCTACATTCAACACAAATCATGAAATCAATGGTTAACATTAGATATTCTATAGTGTCTATAAATTAGGAATACCTTTAGGACTTTATGATTGCTCATGACCTTTGCACATGGACTAAGACACCTTAGACTTAAACATCTAAGAGCCAATCTTTGGCTTTGATACCTTAACTATAACGCCTCCAAAACACACACACATGGGCCTCACGCACACGCTCCTTTGATGGTGTTACATCATCCTTTAAACATATTATGGACCTACCAAGAATTAATATAAACTAAGCGAGTCCAAAACAATATAATAGACATAATTGAATCGCAACATAAAAGATATAATATCATTAACACATGGCAATAGAAACATATTGAAATCCATAAGAATCTAATATCCCACATAAGGGCATAATCTAAGGCCATACATAAGGGCCATGACATCAAAAGAGTCTTAGGCTCATTTGACTCATAACATAACCAAATAAGTTCATTTGACATAACACCTAGTGACTAAACAAAGCATATTAGACCTAGACTTAACCATAAGCATACTAAGCCGCCATGAGCAAACCATTGTTCTCCATCACTCATCATCACCTGCATGGATTTAGAAATAAGAGAAGTGGAAATCCCTTGATTAGAGTATGTGAAAGTCAACCTATGTCATGCAACATGTGCATCCTATAATGGGAATCATGATTGCTAACACAATCGTTAAACATAGATAATTTCAAGATCCATAAGCATAAAGTATTTGTATAACATTAACATCACATACACAAACATTTCATACATTTGAGCATAACATAAATGAAGCATATAAGTGACTAGCATCTTATATTTATCATTATTTACATGTTTACATCTTACTCATATGATCCATTTGAGTTTTCTTTGACTCACATCATTAACATAATCATGTGACCAATTACTATCTTGATTTTCATAAGCCTTGGTTAACATAAACACATGAACATGACTAGTTAGGCCAACCCTTCTTTCAAGGTCATACATGGAAAGTTCAAACACTATTTCTAATGGACATACTTTCTGAGAAGTGTCAAAGACATTTTCCCCCATTGTTAACGCGTCAAGACTAAGTTCTTCAAAGCTCCATCTTTTTTTCATTGCATCAAAAATAGCAATCAACATTGTATCTTTTAATCTAATTATGACTTAGCATACATTTCGATGCGTAGGTGATTGATAATCATCAAGCAAGGTTTTCTACCCTAAGAGCATGGAGCATAACATATAATTGATCAAATAGGATTAAGGGTAGCACAATCACCATCAAATAAAATATATAATTAAAATATAACAATTGAACATAACGGTCGCTATGGTTGAAACATGGCCTACTACAACTTGATATAGATTGTAGCAAGATTGAATCATGTTTTAGTAAAAATGGGCTATGGTTGAATCCACGTATAGCTACTAAAGTTCATATGTACTTTGTTAAGGTCTAGTGTGGTCACCACGACCTTACCGTAGCGGGTTTTGATCTGCTACGATTTGCACATAGATGGCTACTGTGAAGTGCACAATGAGTAACTAGAGTCCAAACCATGTCACTATGGTCGATCATGCCTCATGGACCGTAGTGAGACATCATGAATTGTGTTCTTCCCCATTCAAGTCTGATTTCATCTAAAACATAATACATCTCATACATATAGGGAAATTTCTCTATAGAACATGCTTACAAAAGATGATCCCTAGTTCCATGGTTCATTTAAATTTAAGAACATGGAATTAGAGTCCATTTGACCTAGGGTTTGCAATATAGGTTCTGGTCTTGCTTTCTAGTGTTCATACATGGTAGAATCATAACAACAATTCATCGTATGACCACATCAAGGATGCAACATCCTGATTGCCATCTCCGTCATTCTTATTCTAATAGAATAGTTTTCTTATAGTTCCCAAATCAATGAAGTAAGAAATGTCGACTTGGATTCCCTCTACATAACCTTAGGTTGGATTTTCTCTCTTTTCTACCTCCTTCTTCCTTGGTTCATAGCCCTTCTTTCTCCCACATTGGAGTCCCCTCCACTTGCCTTTGATCTCCTTGTCCCTCTTCAAATCCACCTTGAATTGCAACAATGGTGAATTGCTCCTCGAAGCCATAGCTTTGGGGCGCGCCATGATGGAAAGAAGAGAGGGAGACAGGAAAAAAATGGACCATGAAGATGGGTTAGGTATTTATATTAGGGTTTCAAGTGAGGTCGTGGGCTCATTTGGTTTATGGGCTTCTAACTTAATTTGGGGCCTTTTGAATAGGTTTGGGGGTTTACAATTAAAGTTGATGAATAGATGGTATAGAAAATCATTATGTACACAAGAACCAAAGAAGACTAACTCATCTTATTCATTGTATAAATTGTTTTGTTATCCATTCATCCTAGTTATATTATGGGTCTATTAGACAAAATTAATAATTTGACTAACGAATATCATGTTGATCATCAAATAATGGTATGACTATCAGTTAATAATTAAATATTAATCAATAACATATAGTGGTTTGATTAATTAATTTCAATAAAAAATATTTGATCAATGTCATTGTTGAATTATAAATAGATATGAAAGACATCTTTATATTCTTATTTGCATGAAATAAATAATTATTTAAAAAATTAATTTATCTTGTAAATGAAGAAATTAATCAACGTAAAACATAAAAAAGATCATGTTTATGTTATTAAAAGATAGAGTTGTGAAATATATAAAATAAACATGCATAGACAAAAAAAAGATATATTAGGAATAGAACCTCTAAACTCTACATGTTGATGGTAATAACTTATAGAGTTTTGTCCTCTAACCTTTAAATTTTGGGATAACAAAAAAGTCTATGAATAGGAGTCTAGACATTCACAACCTATAGATATATGATTATAGACTTCATTGTAATAATCTAGTTAATTATGTTGGATATTGATCCTGATTATAAAGTTAAGGGATTTTTCTCACATCTTATTTCAACAACTGGTATTAAGTTTAAGCTTCAAACTTGATGCTCATTGTCTACTGAAGAGCAATCTTATTCACGTTTGGATCATGCAATATTAGATAACTTGTGGAGTTCAAACATTTTTTGTTGTTGCAATTCATTTGTCGAAACATCTCCTCTTCAAATTGTGGTTATTATGTATATAGAACATTATTCCTATTAGTTTGTCGGTGTTATGGATATCATAATTGTTATGGTTGATTTATTTGTGCAATTTTATTTTTCGTTACACGTTTGCGCCTAGACATCTTGTTTACTATCCAATTTTATCTTTGGGTAGCTGAGTCTACATTATTTTTCCACCTCAGCTCATTTGGGTCTTAAGTGTGTGTTTGGAATAAATTAGATTTAAGTCTTTTTCATCTTGTGCATTATTATCAAGCTCAAAGCTCATCTAGTTAGTGGACTCATGAGTCCAATTTAAGGTTTAGTTCAATAGCCTATTGTGTCGGACTCGTTTCAAATTCTTGTGTATCAGAAGCCATTTATCTCGTGTCTCTTTTGTTGGGCTTTAAGCCCGTGAAAACACCAACTAGGTTTAAGTTAAATTGAACCTAATTAACTTAGGTGTTTGAGTTGGAGTTGAATTATATCATCCAATTGAAATAAATAGGACTTTTCCCTCATTAGAAATGTGGATGAAGCACAAAAAAAGAGAAGAAAAAAAGAGACGAGCCTAAGACATTTAAAGAGAGAAAAATGGTTTTATTTATTTTCTTGGTGTTCCTAGTCTCTGGATGCCATAGAAAAGATAGAAAATTGATTTCTCTTGATGGTGAAGATATTTTTAAAGAAGAGAGGGTTTTTTAGAAGAAGGTCAAGTTCTTATTAGAGAGCAATAAGTCAAGAAAAAATAAGATTGGGAGAATTTTCGAAGATTTTTTGACACTGAGATGACAAAAAATCACAATAATCAGGTGATGTAATTTTTGTTGATTATCACAAAAATTTTCAAGGGATATCTCTTGATTTATTTTCATTAGATTATTATTTTGGGTTTGGGCAAAATCTAGAAGTGATCTAAGCAAGAGCAGCCGGACGGACTACTATAGTGAGTCTAGTGACTACAAAAGTCTTTTATTTCGTTGTAGTTAAGTAAGGTATAGCAGCCTTTCCGAGCGAGCTTCTGGGATCTCCTGTAAACCCCCATGTTTGTAATTCATCCTTGATATAATAAAATTACTTTGTGATTAACCCATGATTTTTTTACCTTCTTGTTGGAGAATTTTAGTGTCTCTTTTGGCTGATATTATTTTCTGTGCAAAATATTAGCTTAGATTATTTTGTTCATACAAAGGAACAAAGAGAGAATTCTCAACAAGTGGTATTAGGTTGATTTAGGTGTTTCATTTTGTGTGAATTAAATGGATAAAAACATTTTCACCAGGATGATCAAATTGACGTCGAATAATTATTCAATTTAGAAAGCAATGATGGAGGATATTCTCTATTAAAGATTTGTATATAATATGACAATAGGAAAAAAACTACTAATAGTTGGAAAAAGATGGACGGAAAAGTTGTTTGAATGATAGACAATTTATTGATGTGAGTACCTTTCATTATGTTCCTTAAAAGACAAATGCACAAGTTCTATGGAAAAAAATTGCAATGCTTGTATGAAAGAAATACAACCCATTATAAAATCTTTGTGATTAAAAAATTCAACTTACAATTTGGAGATATAAATTCTATTTTGTTGAACCCTTTAGTGAATTTCAAGATTTAGTTAATCACTTAGGAGCAATAGAAATAGCTCTTGATGACATGCAATGATTAATGCTTCTAAGTTTCTTACATAATCGTGGGAGGACTTGGTGATAGCACTCGGTAACTCTACTCCTAATAGTGTTGTACCAGTTTTCATGTTTCAATATTGTTTGTTCAATGAAGAAACAAGGAGGAAGAGCATGAAAACAGATATTGCACATCCTCTTATCACAAAGAACAAGGGGAGAGACAGAAGAAGAGGTCCTAGGAGTCATGGTGATAGAACAAAATCTAGAAGAGGATTTTTGCGCTATCATTGTGGTATGGAAGAATATATCAAACAAAATTGTAGAGACTGGAAAAAGCAACACAATGAAAAAACAAAAAGATGAAGACACCTAAAGTACTACTGTAGTGATAACATATGGTGATCTTGTACTTATTTTAGATGAAAATGAAGAGTGAAATTTCACACTCTTTGATTGAGTGGATAGTCGATTCAAATGCTTCACATCATACAACTCCTTTAAAAGAATGCTTGAGTGTGTCCAAGACTAGTGATTTTGGCACAATGAAGATGAGTAATAAGTATGAGTCTAAAATTTGCAAGAATTTGAGATGTATGTATACGAGATGTTAATTGTGAGTTGATTCTGAATGATATGAGACACATAACTGATTTGTGTCTCAATTTGATTTCTCCTCGAGTTTTGGATCAAGAAGATTATTATAGTTATATGGCTGATGGAAA
The DNA here is from genome assembly GCA_001647135.1 of Pontederia paniculata. Lineage (NCBI taxonomy): Eukaryota > Viridiplantae > Streptophyta > Magnoliopsida > Commelinales > Pontederiaceae > Pontederia > Pontederia paniculata. Next base: position 9,101 of record LTAE01009853.1, read on the forward strand.
ATGAAAATTGATTAAGGGATCTGTTGTTTCTAACGGAAAGTTATTAGGTGTATTCTACAAGACTCAATTGGATTTGATTAGATAGTTAGTTAATGCAATAAAGGAAGAAGCTTCACTAGATTTGTGGCATAGGAGATTAGATCAAATGAGTGAGAATGATTGTAGGTTCTTGCAAGGAATTTTATCATTACTCTTGCCAAAGGTAAAACTCTAAATACTTATCTTAGGTGGTAACAAATATTTTGTTACCTTTATTGATGATTCTTCAAGGAAACAATGGATTTATTTCATGAAAACAAAAGATGAGGTACTTCATAATTTTCATGTCAAGGTGGAAAGAGAGACAAGAAACAAATTGAAATATTTTCGCACAAATACTGGTGATGAGTATATGTCTCGGATGTTAAACAAATTTTGCTCAAAGAATGACATTAGACATGAGAAGACACTGCCTATAACTTCACATCGTAATGGTGTTGATGAAAGAATAAACATAACCATTTTGGATAAAGTTAGATGTATGTTAAGGATGGGTGAGCTATTGAAGTCATTTTGTAGTGAAGCTTCATGCGTGCTATCTGATCAATAGGTCTTCATCAGTTCCTTTGAATTCTAATATTTCTTAGAATGTGTAGACTGATAAGATATTTCTTATTCTCACTTGAATTTTTTTGTTATAGAGTTTTTGCATATGAATCAAATGAAAAAGGACAGAAATTGAATGAAAAATCTCAAGAATGCATATTTCTGAGATATGAAGATGCAAAATCTGAATACAAGTTATGAGATCCAGTAAAAAAATCATTAGAACTAAAGATGCAGTGCTTAATGAATTTGAAACTGTGACAAACTTTAGTACATCAAAAAGACAAAATCGTGAAAATTTACTTATTGAACTCAGGAGTGATAAGCCATCGGTGGATGAAGATGATGCAAATGTAGAAGGTTTTGAGTAGGGGGACTGGATGATTTCTCAACTTCGCAGATCTATAGAAGAGCATTATTCTTCTATAAGATATCCGAGTTTTGAATATTAGTGATTATTGAAGAAGGGAAGTCAAAGTCAAATCCAAGAAAAAGCTGGAATACGATGCCAAGTTGGTCAACACGAAGATCAAGTGATAATTCTTGATGGAGCATCTCCTTCTCATGGGCTAAGAAGAGATTGTTAGGCTTTAAGCCCATGAAAAGCCAACCTAAGTTTAAATTAAATTAAATATAATCAACTTAGGTTTTTAAGTTGGAGTTCAACTATATCATCCAATTGAAATAATTAGGACTTTCCTCTCATTCGAAAGGTGGATGAGGCAGAAAAGAAAAAAAAGAGAGGAGACTGAGGCATATGATGAGAGAAAAAGGGTTTTCTATTCTCTTTATGTTTTTAGTCTTTGGATGTCGTAGAAAAGAGAGGAGATTGATCTTTCTTGGCGGTGAGAATATCGTTAAAGAAGAAATGACTTTTGAGAAGAAGGAGAAGTTCTTTCTAAAGAGTAATAAATCAAGAAAAAAAATCAGATCGAGAGAATCTCCGAAGGTTTTTTTTTATATTGTGACCACATAGAATCGCAATAATCATACAATATCATTCATGTTGATTATTTTAAAATTTTTTAGAGAATATCTATTGATTTATTCCCATTAGATTATTATTTCGAGTTTGAAAAAATCTAAAAGTCTTTGTAATTCGTTCTTGATATAATAAAATTATTCTATCATTACTTTGTCATTTTTTACTTTCTTATTAAATTTGTGACATGTAAAATTTGATGTCTTTTTGCTTGATACTATTTTTTGTGTTTAATATTTGCTTGGATTATTTAATTCAAGGATCAAAGGGAGAATTCCCAATATTTTTTAGCTAGATTATATTCAATTGCAGCTCAGTTATAAGATCCTAATGTTATTCCATTTTAGCTCATTTTAGGTTTTCGATTGTTTTGTGCATCCTTTTTTATTCAATAATTTTAGGAGATCATATCTAATACTTTTTCTTCAAGTCAAATTCTTTACAAATTTATTTATATAATTTGGCTTGTTGTCTTGAGTGATTTCTATTTCTTTACTTTCTTTGTCAGAAGAGGATCTTGACTCTCTTAACAAGAAATGACATGAAGAATGTCATAATCAGGACGAAGCTTGATGATATATCCAATGCTAAAAGGGCGAAACTAGAAAATAAAGGTCTCTGATGATTTATCTTTGTCTTAAAGAAGAGACTAATTGCATTATTACTTTGAAAACGACCATTGTTTATGCATGATTGAAGTTGGAAAAAGTCTACATGTCAAAGTTGTCAATGAATAGATTTTGATTAAAGAAAAGTTTAAATACTATGCACATATTTTAAGATATCTCTATGAATAAACATTTCATAGAATTTACTATGATTGTCGTCAATTATGAAAGTTACATACAAAGATAAAACTTTGTTGTTACATTCTTTGTCTCCTTCCTACAAGTCTTTTTAGGGATGATTTATGTTAAAAAGGACATTTATGTTTGAGAGAAACCGTGAAATAAAGAGAAGATCGCAATAATTTGAATCCAACAACAGTGACACTCAATGAGAATGTTAGTTATTTATTAACAAAAGATGGTGCCAATGATATATGACCTATTACAATTGTAGGCATTTGGGAATTATGAGAGCGGATTGTTCTAAAATGAAGACATTGTAGTCCAATTAAAAAGATAAGGCATCGTAGTCCAACTAAAGGGATACACCCATTCGAAAAATCAATTATGGCCATTGGAAAAGATATCTGATGTTTATGTATCACTGCTATTAAGTTTCTTGGCAAATAAAATTTGGATATAGATGCTTCCCAGTCGTTGGGATTGATTTTCCATATATGAACCATATGATGAAAGTATTATTTTAGGGGATGATTATCTATGCAGAGTTGTGAATATTGACACTATATGGATTATGCAATATGATGGATAATCGTTCAACACATGCCCAATTTGAAAAAAAAGTTATCTCTATTGATATTTTGAGGATCAAAGATTTAAATATTGTCAATGATGGAATTCTCAAGATGTCTAAAAAGGATCTTATGCTTATGAAAGATTGTAGTATCAAGGCATTACATTTGTTGGAGGGATCCATTGTTGTTTCAGTTCACTATTGACTTTTAGTATATATAATTTTATCTTTGTTGTCACATTTGGGACTTGATCATATTTCGGAGAGGACATATATTCGATAAGAGACTTATTTATAAAGTCAAAGTTATTTTTGAATATATTCAGATTGATCTTTGGGGTCCTTCTAAAATTCCTAGGAAAAGAACAAGTACCGGTTCTCGGTATTTATTGACCTTCATGGATGAATTGAAAGACTTGGATGCTTTTTTTTTCAAAGAGAAGGAAAAGGAGAGATGTTTGGTGTCTTCAGGAATTGAAGAATGTGATTCTAAAGCAAACTAGCACGTGTATCAAGATATTATTGATGTGTGATGATTTTGAGTTTTGTGGCGTAGAGCTCTACCAGTTTTGCAAGAGAGGCAACATCACATCGGCATGTGCATAAATCTTCGCGTGTTTGAGTTGCAGGGATGATGAGTAGGTCATTAATTTCAGGTTGGGGTCTGGAGCGAAGCTATTTCTACATCTTATAATTTGATTAATTGATCTCTCGTTGTGGTCATCAAGTGGAAGAGCCTTAAAGGAGTTTTGGATGGTTTAACTTGCGATTTTTTTTATTTGAGAATATTTCAATTGTCCCACTTATGATCATAAAGATAAAGGATCATATTATGCTCTAGCAAAAACAAAATGTAATTTTCTTTATTATTAGTATAATGTTAAATAATACCAGTTGTGGTGGCTTATATCGTCCAAATTTACAGTTAGTAGATTAGCTAAGTCTTATGAATTGATTGTATATGTTGTTGAAGACATAAAAATTTGAGCTTAGACATTTAACATTTGATTCAACGTCACAATAGCTCTGTCCTAGTCTTGCATGCATTCATCATGATCCTCTGCACGATGTCATCACTTTTGAAAATTCAAGCACTTTGTAGATCCGCTTGTGCCATTGACAAATTTAGATGAGCTATGAAGCATTGATAAATTGATGACTGTTAGGACTTTGTTTATTGTCTTAATGTTTCAAAGCATCTTTGATATAAAAAAACAATGTCATCATATAATGTTCGAGATTAAAAGAAATGACCATTTTTTCGAATTTGAAGCTTTTTTCGGACCTTGATTGAACAACCAACTAACAAGATTGTTTGGCACAAGCGGATCTACAAAGAAGATTGACATCTCTTCTTCCTTAGATGTCTAAGTACGAGACAAAGTTCACAATTCAAAGCTATAATCCATAAATAATAATTCTAAATCCATATATTAATTTCATTAATCATATATTGGTTGGATTTTGAGAAATTCAAGCCATGTGAGATAATCATTTAATTTAACTTGATTTTTTTTGTCTTTCTATTTAATTTATGTAAGATCTGAATGCCACCAAGAGGGGGGTGAATTGGTGTATTAAAACTTTTACACTAAATTTCACTTATTCAGCGGAAATTGTCGCAGATTAAAAAACAGTAAACAAATGCACATGAAGGAAAAATAAACACAAACATGTTCGTTGACGAAGTTCGGTCAAACTCTTGGCCTACGTCCCCACTCTGATCATCTCGAAATCGAGACCTCTGAAGATCACTAAACTCCTTCTTCAAGGGCGAAGGCTCTCTTACAACTTCTTCTCTTTTCTTGCTTACGAGGGTAAGGAGACAACCTCTTACAAATATGTTCACTTTTGAATGCACACTTCACTTCCTTCTATTCTGGATTCGTCACTCGAATGCTTAGAAGGAGGAACTAAGGCTTTTTACTCAAGCTCTCAAGTTTCGCTAATGAATTTGTCAAAGTTGTTTCCCAAGACTTTTGGAATTATGATTTATACTCTTGCACAAATGGCCTAATTTCTCTCATAGAAAACTAGTCGTTAATGCAACTACAGTACTCTTCACCTACTCCTTGGTCGTCCGCTTCCTCTGCTCCGGTCGACCGTTGCTCTGGTGAAGTTATTCGTTGAACTGTCGTCTGGTGCTTCAGTTGTCCAATGTTCACCTTCGGACGTCCGCAGTTCTAAGCTTTAGCCTTTGTTCCTCCGTCAAGCTCCTTCGATCGCTCATTGATTGCACGCTAATCCTTTAGTCGCTCGATCTTGACTTGAACTTGGTTCTTCAACCCTTCTCTAGTCATACGCTAATTGCACACCAATCCTACGGTTGACATTTTACTTCAGTTAAGTTCCTTTGTCAAGTTTCTTCGATCGCGCTGATTGCACGCCAATCCTTTGGGCGTCCTTTGTTTCTTGACTAAGCACTTCGGTCGTCCGCTCATTCCTTACTGAGTTCCTCGAACGTCCGCTTCTTCTGTTTTGATATATTTTGGACGTCCTCTTATCCTTTTCAAATTCCTTGGATGACTTTCCAATTTTCTGTCAGCTTCATGGATCGTCCAATGCTTTGACTCATAAGCTCTCGGACGTCCTTTTTCTTCATGTGGATTACTTCGGTCGTCCGCTGATTCTTCGGACGACCTGTGCTTTCTTCACTCCAATTCTAACATTCTTATGTTTGTCCACTGCTTTAACTCCAAAGCTCTCGGACGTCCTTTTTCTTCATGTGAATTACTTCGGTCGTCCGCTGATTCTTCGGACGACCTGTNTCGACCGTTGCTCTGGTGAAGTTATTCGTTGAACTGTCGTCTGGTGCTTCAGTTGTCCAATGTTCACCTTCGGACGTCCGCAGTTCTAAGCTTTAGCCTTTGTTCCTCCGTCAAGCTCCTTCGATCGCTCATTGATTGCACGCTAATCCTTTAGTCGCTCGATCTTGACTTGAACTTGGTTCTTCAACCCTTCTCTAGTCATACGCTAATTGCACACCAATCCTACGGTTGACATTTTACTTCAGTTAAGTTCCTTTGTCAAGTTTCTTCGATCGCGCTGATTGCACGCCAATCCTTTGGGCGTCCTTTGTTTCTTGACTAAGCACTTCGGTCGTCCGCTCATTCCTTACTGAGTTCCTCGAACGTCCGCTTCTTCTGTTTTGATATATTTTGGACGTCCTCTTATCCTTTTCAAATTCCTTGGATGACTTTCCAATTTTCTGTCAGCTTCATGGATCGTCCAATGCTTTGACTCATAAGCTCTCGGACGTCCTTTTTCTTCATGTGGATTACTTCGGTCGTCCGCTGATTCTTCGGACGACCTGTGCTTTCTTCACTCCAATTCTAACATTCTTATGTTTGTCCACTGCTTTAACTCCAAAGCTCTCGGACGTCCTTTTTCTTCATGTGAATTACTTCGGTCGTCCGCTGATTCTTCGGACGACCTGTCCTTTCTTCGCTCCAATTCTGACATTCTTTTGGTCGTCCACTGCTTTAACTCTAAAGCTCTCGGACGTCCTATCTCTTCACCTTGAGTACTTCGGTTGTTCGTTGTCTCTCTTTGGACGACCTTTCTTTCTGCCCGTCATTCCTTTGATCATCCACTACCTTAACTCCAAAGCTCTCGGATGACCTCTGTTCTCAACAAGAATACTTCGGTCGCCTATTGTTCCTTCTCGGTCGACTGCTCAGTACTTAGCTCCATCTCTTCACTCTCTTTTATTTACTTCGGTCGACCTCTTTACATCCTTAGGACGACCACTTCAAACTCAGGATTTTTCTTTCCGTCTTATCTGTACATAGGTTGTCCACTTCTTGACCTTGGTCGACCTATTACTGACTGAACACAAAAATATTGTCTTTCACAAATACATCAAAGATTATCAGTATAGCTAAGCTTTTCTCACAAATTTGTGATCATCAAAATAATCTCGGGATCCTAGATTCAATAATCTTCCTCTTTTTGAAGATTACAAATTTATGAGGAGTGAACTTGGGGTTAGTTTTAACAGAAGAATTATATAAAAATTCAGCTAAACAGAAATTCTCCCCCTTAATCATATATCTCTTATTTTCAAACCTTTCTCCCCCTTAACACATGCATATATAATTAAGATATTTAAATCATAAATATTTTGCAGTTTATTTTAGCACTTATCATCGAAAAGCATACTTCAGAAATTATCTTTGCAAGACAAATTCAAAAAAAAATTTCATTTCATTTCTGAAATATAGAATATCATACACAGAGATCATTCAGATTCAAAATGTTTACATACACAGATTTTGTCTACAATACAAATTTATCTATCTATTTCTCTTGGTCCTTATCCTTCTTCTTCCTCTTGAAGCTTTTTCCAAACTTCTTTTCAGAGGAAGAAAGTGTTGAATTCTCAGCTATTTCTTTAGTAACATTTATTGCTTCCTCTAGGATTCTGTTTAATGCATCTGTCAACAAAATGCTAATTTCATTCTCTTGTTCAACAAATAGTTCTTGAAATTCGTCTTCTATCCTTGTTCTCTCAATTTCTGCTTCAGTAGTGCTTTGGCCAGCTTTTGTTCTCTGAAGATCAACATCTTGATCAACATCTTCCTCTCTTGCAGCAGCTTCTGTAGGATCTAGATGGCACCAAGAGGGAGGGTGAATTGGTGTATTAAAATTTTCGACAATCTAAAACAAACTATCCTAGCGGAAGCACACAAATGCAAATGTAAAGAAGAGAAAGAGAACAACCAAACAAACAACAATTTGTTGATGAGGTTCGGCCTAACTTCTGGCCTACGTCCTCGCTCCGGTCTTCTGGAGCTCGAGACCTCCGGAGATCACTAATTTCCTTCTTCTAGGGTGAAGGCTCCCTTACAACTTCTTCTTCTCCTTTTTTTCTCTCGAGGACAAGGAGATAACCTCTTACATGTTCACTCTTGAACACACACTTCATTCTATTATGGATTCGTAACTCAAATGCTCAGAAGGAGGAACTAAAGCTTTTCGCTCAAGCTCTCAAGTTTGCAAATTTGACAAAGTTACTTCCCAAGACTTTTGGACTACAATATATACTCTGCACACAACGACCTAATCTCTCTCTCAAAAAACTAGCCGTTAATGCAAGTACAGTACTCTTCACCTATCCTTCGGTCGTATGCTTCCTCTGCTTCGGTCAACCGTTGCTCTAGTGAAGTCGTCATTTGAAATGTCGTCCAATGCTACGGTCGTCCGCCATTCATCTTCGGATGTCCACAGTTCAGAGCCTTGAGCCTTCTTTCCTTAGTCAAGCTCCTTCGATCGTCTGTCAATCCTTCGGTCGTCTGATCTTGACTTGTGTTATCTTCTTTAACTCTTCTTTGGTTGTCCGCTAATTGCACACCAATCTCTCCGACGTCCGTCGTTCAGTTGAAGTCATCTGTCAAGCTACTTCGGTCGTTCGATCTTCACCTTTGGTCGCCCAACTTGACTTGTACAATTTTCTTCAACTCTTCTCTGGTCGTTCGCTGATTGCACACCAATCTCTCGGATGACCGTCGTTCAGTCGAAGTCCTCTGTCAAGCTACTTCGGTCGTCCGCTCTTCACCTTCGATCTCCCGACTTGACTTGTGCCAATTTCTACGACACTTCTCTGGTCGTCTGCTGATTCTCCCTGAATCCATAGGACGTCCTTTTATTCTTCTCTGAGTACTTCGAGCGTTCGCTCATTCTTCATTGAGATCCTCGGACGTCCACTGCTTCTTTGCTTAGTACTTCGTCCGTTCGCTCATTTCCCACTGAGATCATCGGACGTCCTTTCATTCTTCTGACATTCTTC
>LTAE01009854.1:0-14969 GCA_001647135.1 Pontederia paniculata
TGGGGGGGGGGGGATGCCTGATCTATATGCATAATTTATTTAGTATTCTTTAGCCATACTAACTGAATGGAAGATGTAAGCTTATAATATGACCTTTTCAAAAAAAAGTGCGATATGAAGAGATCTCAGATGAAAAAATGAGCAGCATACCTAGATGTAATTGGATTACCATGATTCTTTGAAAAAAAAACAGGATCTACAGAAGCAAGAGAAGAAACAAAATGATAAACAACCATTAAGGAGCATGAGGATGACATTAGTCCCCTTTAAGTTACTGTACAAACACTGAAGACACTATGAGAGGGGAAAATGCAAATGGGGAATTTTTTTTCCCCAAAGTTGATACAACCTCTTGGTAAACTAAAAAAGTTGTTTTTACTAGACTGTTGAGTAGCAATAGCATATCAAATTCCAGTCACTAGACTGTTGGAGATGCACAAATGAGGGTAAGAATTTTGTAGAAACATCATGCATCTATAGTTGTTTTTGTTACTGATTCTATGAAATATGTACAAACCTCGTCCTACAAATATGTGCTATGGAATCATGAACGCAAGCAAATGGTAATGAGTGAATACAATCTCACACATCCTGTTTCTTTAAAATTACTATTAATTTTTTATATGTTTCAATCAAGTTAGTAACATTAATTTTCATATGCTAGAGATGAAGACATTTTCATTTCTGTATGGAATCTCCACCGATGCCCTGAGCATTGGGTCGATCCTGAAAGTTTCAATCCTGAAAGGTGGCCTATAGATGGCCCTAATCCAAATGAGACCAATCAGAATTTCAGGTAACTTTCTGATTTGAAACGATACTCTTATGCTTTCAATGGCTGCTTTTTTTTGTTTCTTCTGTTATGGTACATGGAACTTTGTTTAAGCCTATTTTTATTTGATTGGACATAATATTATCCTTGCACTATCTAGTAGATGTACTTGTTTTCATGAGAAATATGATGATGCTAAAATATAAGGTGACTATGCGGCTATAAAAATGAAAAGAAGATGGATATTATTAGTAGTAAAATTGCAAGAATCTTAAACACAATCGCTATTAATGACTTGTTCATTCGAGCGGACAAATCTCCGTCATAAAATGAAGATTACTACAACTATAACAAAACTATTAATAGAACATTATGGATTGTAACTATTAACTAACAACTATTTTCCTTTACCAACTTATTAAGTAATACAAATTAGTATCATATAAAAATGTTGTGGTCATTAAAGTCATGTGAAGCATCTCTCTTTTTGCATTTCTGATTTCTTTGATGTGATATGGTTATAGCTATCTCTTAAACAGTGTGTTTATGTCCTCACATTGTGCTTGTTTTCTTATCTCTTTCAGTTAAAATGTAATGTCTCACTATTTATGCATTCACTTACAAAAATTTGGTTAGTCAACGAAGTTTGAAAGCTCTGATTATCATAGCTTAACATAAAACCTTCTCATCATGTTGATATCACCTCTTTTCAGTTATTTACCATTTGGTGGTGGACAACGGAAGTGCGTTGGTGACATGTTTGCCACATTTGAGGTAATTTTAATATGTCATACATCACCAGTGGGAATAATCTTCAGTCTCACACATGCTATAGCTAACTAAAATCTTTTGAGATATTGAACACCTCTATTTATTCTTGTTCTTTGTTCTGTCATGTTACATAAACATCGAGTAAAACAGTGGTTCAAATTCATGCCCAGATTAGGGTAATCTATGGAAGTGTCTGCATATAACGTGAGAAAGACTGTCCATTTGTTCTTATAATTTTGCAGACAGTGGTAGCAACAGCAATGCTAATTAGACGCTTCAATTTCCAAATGGCAATAGGAGCTCCTCCAGTAAGCTATCCACATTGAGCTGAATACCTGATGGTTATAATGATTTGACTTAAAGTTCCTGTTAACTATTTTTGTATTTAGGTGGAAATGACGACAGGAGCGACCATTCACACAACTCATGGCCTCAACATGACGGTTACACACAGGAATAGACCTCCCATAATTCCAAACTTGGAGACAAAAGTTGTTACAGTAGGTATTGATCAAACGTTAGACACAACTCCAACAGCGGCAGCAATTAGATCTAGCGATAGCTGAGGAGGACCAGCAATGCTAAGAAACTAAAGTTAACGCTGGAGTCAAAGTCTACTAAAGTGTTGGAGGGATGTTCATAGTTTAAGCAGCTAAAATCATGCAAGAATTCCAGAAGGGCCTTAATTGGCTAGATCTTGCTGCAGTTTGTATTGTGCCAGCTTGGGCTGTCTATTTTCGACAATGTACATCTGTGTAAATAGCTGGATAGTATATGTTTTCAGATAAGTATTTGATCATCATCCTCTATTCTACATTGAATTTCAACCTTTTCTGGATGTTATGAGAAGGAATATTGTGGAAGAGTAGTTGCAGCTCATTTGCATTGTTTGTGCTCATTAACATTGAAAGCCACTATCAGATTCAGCTCCGTCGCATTTTTAGTCTGTTCTGCTCTCATGTTTCGCATCTGTTCGATCAATATACTTGATACTTTGTTCTGGCTGGTAAGATTCGAGTAGTGTGCAACAGCACCAGGTATACCATAAATTTCAAGTTTGGTTACTTGTTTTACTCTTTGCCTTGGCAACAAAGGAAGCAACTTTGTTAAATTGATCTCGGATTCATGATCCTGATATGTTTTGTATAATCCTTGTATAGGCGTCCATCAAAGAAGAACAACTTCACCTTATTATTTTAAATGTTCCAATTATGGTAGATTAAATTCTACTTCAGGCCAGGCAGCGATGGAGAACCATTCTTCGTCTATACGGGTGCATAAAGCTCAATTACTAACACTCTTAGCTGTAAATATCTCTAAGCACATGATATGTTACATCATACAAACCTACAAGTTTACAAATCTATCAAAACTTAAAAACTTCATAGTCGACGCGTTGATCAGTTTACATTCTCGCAATGATGACCCATCAGTTTACATCTCCAGGGCTTCTAATGCTTGGAGCACATCAGTGCGCGTTACTATACCTGTACAACACACGGTTCATACACCGATATAATTAGCTGGTACTGTTCATGCATGTTTGCCCTTTGTAATCTTCATGTTAAGATCTATGAATATATCTCACCTATGACTTTGTTCTTCTCGTTTGTGATTGGAATCCTGTGAATCTTCATGTTGAGCATTAAAGCTGCAGCATCTGCATAAAAACAAGTAACAGCCTTAATGATCTCTCGTCTTTGTGGTTGCCATAAATGGATGCCAAATTAAGAAAAAGATTACCCATGATCGACTTGTCCGGTGAAAGTGTGATGGCCGGAGACGACATCACTTCACTCGCCACAGTTTTTAACTGTTAGATCAATCATAGTAAGACACAAAGTTACTGATATGATATAAATATACATCACACGAGACAAGTGAAGCAGTACACAGGAACCTACCCCTAGCGAGGCTTTGGACATGTCACTCTTGGATATGACTCCGACGCATCTGAGCTCGCCGTCGACCACAGGCAACCCAGACACGACCTCAAAATGGTGTTTGATCTCTTCCAAGGTTTGATCGGCCGACGCAGTCCGAACGGGCATCGACATGACGTCGCCTAATATTGCAGAAGGGTGCTTCTGCCATGCAAAAAGAAAACAAAAAAAAGTACTTCTCAAACACTCGATCGAGAGAGCTCAAGGATCACACGAAGAATTATATGAGTAGGCAAACAGACGATTGAGAAAGCATGGAATCGCTTAAAATTAACGTTAACCTTGTTCACTATGGGCTGTGATTCGAAGTAGGCGCGCAGGTCGTCGTAGCTCAGCAAGGAGAAGTTCTCCGGCCACTCGCCGGAGATGATCCCTTCCGGGTACTCGTCCAGCTCCGGCCGGAGGTCTCCGGTCGTCAAGGCCGAGACGCTGCTCCTCGAGCAGCGTCCGCCGGTGCTCATCGCGAGGGAAGGGAACTGACCGTCGTGCACGTCGACGGCGCCGCTGAAGAGCGCGGTTCTCGCGGTGTTCAAGCTTTTGGCACCGAACGAGGAGAGACGGAGGAGGAGGCCGCCTGGAACGGAGGAGCTGCAAGCCATTGCCGTAGCTTAATTGGCCGGATCACGTACGTGACACTGCTTGGAGGTAGAACAATAGTGATGTTGGTAGTAGTCGTAGTAGTAGTAAGGAAACTGGAAGGGATGCTGCCTGTGTTTATGTAGAGGGGCCTCCTGCATGGTTGCTGAAGTATCAGAATGCTACTTGCACTAGAGGACAGGGTTTGTGGTGGGTCAGAATTTGAGAATTTTATTAAGAGTTATCCTCTTGAGAGCACTATTTTTTTTATTTTTTTTCAAGGAAAGATGCATAAATATTTAATTTTTTTAATAAATTTATCTAAAGTCTAATAAATAAAAAAATTAGTCGAATATTGTTCTGCTCTTTGCCTCGACTCTGAATTAATCAGATGATAGTAGCTCTGGACACTGAAGGCTAAGATGAGTAAAAAAAACTATAACAAATATTATGAATTTTAAGGGGTTATAATTATTATTTTTTAAATGCTTGCTCAACAAAAAATTAATTTGATTAATATCTGATTTAAATTATGTAGAAGGAGATCATAGTTGAATTTTGAAATCTATAAGTTTGTATTAAAATTTTTTAACTTTCTGAATAAGAGTGGTCTTTAAGAACATTGCATCAGTTGCATCAATTGTAAGGGTTTACAAATATGTGATTAGTCAAGGAACTTCATTTTTTTTCTTTTTAACGTCCTCCTTCAATCTATAACTTTAAAGCAATCAGCATTGCATCATAGAAAAAAAAAATGCTGTTGACAATCGTGGCCATTATTTTAGAGTTTTGAAAACTTGTAGATTTATAAACTTTCATAATATACATAATTATCGTTAATACTTTTGTATATTGTGACATCATCATTGTCATGAAATTTAAAGTTATAAATGACGGAAGATGTCAGAAGAAAGAGGGAATGGCACATGAGTTCCACTTTATAATGTGTGTTTTTTACACCTTTATTAATCAATAATCTTTTAAATTATATATTGGTTTTAAATTTGCTGAAATCATCTTTGCTGATTTTTCTTTCCTGTGTTTGATCGATGGCTTGTTTCCATTAGGGGCCAACCATGTGGAACGTTCTCATTGGCAGGGTAAATTCTCTGGGGCCACCATGTTTGGAGTGGATAAGGGGCAGAGCCCTGAAACCGGATGAACACACTGCATTACTTGCCTGCTGTTTCATCACTCTCTCTCTCTCTCTCTCTCTCTCTCTCTCTCTCTCTCTCTCTGCTTTGTCCGTGTTTGAAAGCAGAGCTTTCTCATTGCAGGACATGTTTGTGGACATTGTTGAATGGTTGAATTGTTTTGGAGTGATCAGGTCTAGATGCAATGACATATTTCTACTATGCCAGCCTTTTATCTCTTTTTTTTATTATAATAATATAATTTCAAAATGGATTGGGACATTTTTCAAAATTCCACCGAAGTTAATGTATTATTATTTATTTGGGCAAAATACTATTTATTTGGTTATCCGGAATTCAGAGTATGATATTTATGACCTATTCATTTTCTTTTATATTTCGAGAAAGTCCCACAGCATGGGCTATAAAATTTGACAGTTGCCAAGCAAAAGGAAAGAAAGCAACACATATGTGTATGTCCAACTCTTGCATCAAAATCTAAGAACAAAAGTATAAATCAACGGGAAGTTTTTTTTCTCTCTTTTAGAATAAATCGAATGGAAGTTGACTCGAGAGTTGGGATTGAAAAAAAAATCTCAAATTTGAATTTAAAAAATGGTCTTTATTTTTTTTTTACTTATAATGGAATTAGTTAGATATTGGTAACATAAAAACTTGGATCCCTCAAGTCTTACAACCATTTCTGTGGATCCCAATTTTTGGATGATATTTAATCGAAATGACTACAACTTGTCCAAAATTCCGAAATTTGACGCAATCTAAACCTCGACCGGTGAATGTTGATATTAGATTAGCGAATAACATGAAAATTTCTAAATGATTTAAAGAGTAGCATCTTGAGAAGTGATATATTCTAATGTTAAATTATACTTTTATCGCAATTTTTGTATTATGATTAACAAACTTCATTTGAAAGTTTGTATAATGCAAGTTCATAGTCATTAAATCTTGTTTGAAATTTTGTTATTGACGTCAGAATGAAAATAAAATGAGCAATTAATAGTCCGGAGGAAATAGTAGTTACATTGGTGAGAATTCATTCATTCTATGCGCCACCAGTTAAATCATTTTTTCCCTTCTAAATTCTAGTTTATAAAAGGTTATTATTCTTATTTTTTCATGTACCTCAGATATTAAATAAGCTATGAACATACAAAGACTTAAATTGACCACTCTATTATCTTATTTTGAAATCTTCTTATTTTATAATTATACCAAAAAGCTAGTCATCTGTATAAACCAACTATTATAAATATTCCTAATGCACTACATTAGTTCAATTTGAGGAAAGTATAAATTTATTGTTCTTTAATAAAGACAGTTCATTTCAACCCACTAATTAGTTGATTCAACTTGGTTAAACTTTGAGTTAGATCGCATTTAACCAGTTGAAACAAATGTGGGTGTAGAGAACTCGGTTAAACACTCGGTATTCTGATTTGATAATTCAATTATCGTAATAATGATCAAATTCGTCATTTAACTTCAAAGCTAAATGATATGCATTCATCAAAACTAATCCGACAATATACAAAATATATAAAATTAGGAATGGATTTAAAATAATAAAAAAATAATCATTACCAATTCAATAATTATGAACACGATCAAACGTGATGTAATATATTAATAAATAGTTGATATATTCATATTTGAAGGTGATATGTATATTTTATCATATTCACTTGTGCCCCTATCTCAATTAAAATTAATTTAATAAATTGTTTGACCAAAGTTCAGGATACTATGGTGCAAATGCAACCTAGTAAATTATCGTAATAAAAATTGATAATACATAATATTATTGTTAAAACGAGAAAAATAGTTCTCTTATTTTTTTTAAACTAGATTATTAATTGAATAATAATAATAATAATAATAATAATAATAATAATAATAATAATAATAATAATAATAATAATAATAATAATAATAATAATAATAATAATAATAATAATAATAATAATAATAATAATAATAATAATAATAATAATAATAATAATAAACACCGAAATAAAATTAGATAAGATTTTACTTTAATTTTTACAAGTTAATATCCAAGAGATCACGCACGCTTGCAGAAAGGCCACACGGCGCATCCCCAAATCATTCCGAGCCGCTGCCGCGGGGTTTCGGGCTTGACGACCCCGCGCCTAAGGGCCGTTTCCTTTTCTCACGCCTCCTGCTCTCGCGCTCACTGGGGAATACCAGCGAACACCTCGATGTCGATGGCCTTCCGGACGGCTCCGACGTCGAGCGCACCCCCTATGTGCCTCCTCCTTCCGCCGACGCCCGCCCGCTGGAACTGCGCGCGATTCCTGTCCTCTCCTGTTCCCGTGCCACCAGGTTTAGTGCTCCAGGGGCAGAGTGGAAGAGGCTTCTCCGGTTCACAGTCCTCGCGTCGCCTCCCGATCGTTGCTGCCCAACCCGACCTGTTCAAAGGTTTCTCCCTTTTTTTCTCCTTATTATTGCATTTTTTATGATAATTAGATAAAATTTTGCTGACAGTAATCTTGTGGCCTCGCGTACATGAGATTTGCTTCATAAATGATATTGCACTAGAGAATTGCAAGTGATATTTTAGTTCATAATTGATAAGAAGGTGGAGAGGGAAAGAGAAAACATCATCTAGGATAGCGTAGTGTTTGATACCTTACGAACAATACAAAGGAGCAACTTTTTTTTCTGTAGAAGTTTTAAGTTTGGTTTTGTTCTTGGCTCTTTCTGATAGAAGATATGAAATTGGGAGCAATTGCTATGGAATATTTTTTGTTTCGTTATGTATGCATAGTTAAGTTTTTTATCCCAACAGCGCATTGCTGTTGGATAGATTCCATCACAACAAGTTTTTTCCTAGGGTATGCATAATAACTGCTGAATGAATTGATTTGTGGATAAATTCCATCACATCAACTAAGGATTTTGTGTAGATTGCTGTTGTTTTCTATGTGAGGAATCTATGTGGAGCATGGTTGGTTCTGCCTTGAAACAGAGTCTCTTCTTTCTCCAATTGCAAGGCACTTGAAGAAATGGATGCTACTGAATTGTATTTGTGTAGCACCGCAAGACAATCAAGATATTGTCGAGATTGTCGGCCTTTGTATATATGGTATGCACGGTTTTCAAAACACATCTTAAAGGTAAGGAGGTTAGATAGATATAACCTCAGCACCACTTCCTTACTATGTCCATGTGGGATTAACCCTTACTTTATTTTATGGGGCTCGAGGTCCTCGCTGGGTCGTCCTATATGGTTCACATTTGCACAAGAATTTGGCTCGATATCGTATAGATATTGTCCTCTTTGTACTCCTGACACGCATGATTTTCAGGATGCGTCGGGGTTAGATACATATAAACCCCAACACCGCTTTCATGTTTTGTTCATGTGATAAATTCTTGATCTTTTTAATAATAAAGATCTACTAAGATAGACTACTCCTAACTCCAATTAAGTTATCCACTTAAAATTTATGTACTTACAAAACAATTAGAAAATAATAGTTTTCATTCATCAAAAAATTAGTTCTAATAAAATCAAATGAAAGTTTATATAGACTTCCAAAACACTCATATAATCATAACATGGAAACCTAATAAAAGGAAACATAATCAAAAGGCTTAAACTAAACTGATGGGCTAAAGACCCGCAATACTAAAGACTGATGACTACAGGGCAGAATGCTCATGAACTTCTTCGTTCTACATCATTTAACTTGGGTCTTTACAATTTGTGTATGCACCTACTTGCAGCATCATTATGTAAATGAACTTTCTACTTGCAAAGAGGTTCACTATGCATGGCATTTTAAAATGTCACTTCTTTTCTACTAGTACTCTTATTATCCTAGATCATTATTCATGACTACTTAGAATGGTCTATATCCCTTTAGATCACTTTTCTTTTGTGGTGGTTTATCTGGACACTGAAGAACACTTTCTTTAGCACGGAACATATGACACAGTTATAGAGATTCAATTGCCAGTGATTAAGATAATCTTTTTTAAGAGTAGGCATGATAAGGAGTTCTTTTTTTTTTTCCTTTTGAAATGTTCCCTTTTTTGCTTTTCACTTTTTTTTTATCACTGACTTCCACTTGTTATGTCCTGCAGTTGCTCAAACAGCTTTGAAGATTGGAAAGGATGTGACAGAAGCAGGAACAAATCTTGTGCCAGTAGGTTTCTCTGTAGAAACTTGAAAGAAATATATCATGCGATAAGCATTTTATCTCTTGCTCTTGATTTTGCTCCAACCTATTGCTGCATCTAATTTCAGCATTTTAATCTCAGGATACTGTTCCTAGACCAATAGCAAGAATTGGTGTAGCTACTGTTGCTGTGGCAGTTACTCTTTTTCTGCTGAAATCCTTCATATCCACTGCATTCTTTGTATTGGTATGTTCCCTTGCCACTTAATATTTTTAAGTATATGCCAGAAAAACTCTGTTTGTGGAGAAAGAACTAAACTTCCTTTATGTTTGCTTATCTAGATGATATAATTTCTCACATCTCTATGAATGCCATATTTTTTATTTTCTTTCTCTATTTGATATGATTTCGATCCTCCTAATAGTGGTCATGCATGATAAAAATATTTTAGCAGCACATAAAGAGAAAGCATGTTGGCTGTCTTTGTCTCTCGTGCTAAATAATACCTTGTGTTTTAAATACATCCATTCTCTTCCTAGAAAAGTTGCAGGAGTTTGACCTCCTGTTCTTCACATGAAAAAGAGTTATCACTTATTGTCTTAATTACTTGAGAAGATAATAAAGCCTTCCATTTCCCGACAGGCCATGATGGGAATAATATATTTTGCTTTCGTGGCCTTCAACTCTGACGAACTCTCTAGGAGCAGTGGGGCTAGCACATCTACAGAAGAAGAAACTACATTAGAAGAGGCAAGACGGATAATGGAGAAGTATAAGTGAATTGTAGACCCCAGAGCACATCTTAGCACATAGTAAGCCCATCATCATGCTTTAGATTTGTGATCCACCGAATGCTTTCACAGATTGTAAACATTTTGCAGGAATGCCTGTCTTGTTAATACTTCATGTAGCCATTATCTATCTTCATTTATACCACGTTTCCCTTTGAAAAATTAGCTTTGATATCTCCAAATCTTGTCTATTATTATTGTGAACATATCACCAGCTTACAGAGAACATGGTTTACAGAAGACGCACAAATGCGTAGAGTCAGAATACTTATTTCCTCTGTATGTAAACTTCAGCTAATTTGTTCGTAGTATAGTGTCCGAGTACGTATTTCTTCTGTATGTAAACTTCAGCTAATTTGTTCATGGTATAGTGTACTTATTTCCCTTTGTATGTAAACTTCAGCTAATTTGTTCATGGTATAGTGTACTTATTTCCCTTTGTATGTTAACTTCAGCTAATTTGTTCCTAGTATAGTGTCCCCATCGACAGCTTTTAGGCTACCAAGTCACCCCAAAATTATGTCATTTTCATGGATAAACATGCTGCGTGCCAAAAGGCACTTATGGATCCTTTGGAAATTTTAGCTCTGTGATGTACCCAAAATCTTGTCTACTATAATTGTGAACACCTAACCAGATTGAGAAGATGATCATCTATAGAAGACGCAGAGACAGGATATACTTCCATTTTCCAGTAAACTTCATATTGTTTGTTCATGTGCACACGACATTTATATTTCCAACCCATTCCAAAAGTACGATTTCATGTTTATGGATAAACCTGCTACGTGCTACGAAGCGCTTGTTGAAATTGACACATCAAAGTGTTCTTCCTTGATAAACACAAAATAAGACGTACATTTCCTCATCCAACACAGATTACAACCCCTGAATCGTCTTCAACCTCTCACGGGAAGACGGAGAAAAGGCTTATTATTGACCTACAAGCATGCATGCTAATAAAAGAAAAGACTTAGGAGCAATATGATTCCTGCTGCTCTTTGCTCTCCTCTACTCTTCCATGTTGATGATGCAGCGAAGGCTCTCACCCTTCAGCATCAAATCGAATGCCTTGTTGATGTCCGAGAACGGAATGCTGTGAGTTATGAACTTCTCCACTTCGAGTTGCTACACAAGGCAAAGACATCCACAACGTTAAAACCAGTGACACATTACAAAACTACACCTGGAAGTAGCTTTCCACACAAAAAAAATGGCACTTTGGAGGTGCAGCAAACCTTCTTCATGTACATATTGACGACCGAAGGCAGATCTGTTCTGGGCTTGTAGTTGCCAAAGAACGTTCCCCTCAGTGTCTTCTCGTTCAAGAAGTTCATGGGCTTCGTGGTAAACATGGCGTCCTTGTGCGGAACTCCGACGAGTACAGCGACACCCCAACCCTGTCACATTATTCAGGAAGCAAGATTTAGGTATCCATGCATGATCTTGAAGGCAATGAGAGAAGCTTAAAGTACATACATCGTGAACGCACTCAAAAGCAGATATCATGGCGTTGATGTTGCCTGTGCACTCAACGCTCCTGTCCACTCCTCCATTGGTCATCTCAATCAGAACCTACATCTCAGAGAGCACAACAATGCATACGTTTTAGTTCTCAACTCCCAGATGTCCAAAGCATATATTTTGGAGTTCCAATCGTAGACGCACCTCTTGCACTGGTTTGTCATGATCCTTTGGGTTCACAAACTCGTTGACACCAAATTTCTTGGCTGGCGATTCAGACAAGAAGATACATATCATGAGTCTGTGTGCAAACAAGTTTAATTACTTCGTCAGAAAAAAATGTGACTTGCCTTCCTCGAATCTGTTGGCGTTGATATCAATCCCTATGATCCTTGACGCCCCAGCAATACGAGCTCCCTCTGCAGCCTGAATTTTAACCAAACAGATAACCAGGAAAAATGCCCTGATCAGAATGAACCATCCACTCGAGTTAAACTGCAAGCAAAAAGTTATGCACTTCTTACAGCGAGTCCTACAGCTCCTAATCCAAAGATGGCGACGGTGGAACCTTTTTTGGGCTTGGCAACATTCAAAGTAGCACCCAAACCTGATGAGTTTCAAAGGTGTCCAGAAGTACACGAGACATTTCTGAATCTTAAGGTAATCTGATCTCTGCTGAATGCTGATACTAATCAGTGAATTTACCAGTCGATATGCCGCAGCTGAGGACGCAGACCTTGTCGAGCGGCGCGGACTTGTCGATCTTGGCGAGGCAGCCGGAGTGGATGACGGTGTACTCGCTGAAGGTGGAGGTGCCCAGGAAGTGCTGGATGGGCTTGCCATCTTTGAAGAAGCGCGACTGGCCGTCGCTGATCATGACACCCCTCTCCGTGTTGATCCTGAGCAGCTCGCACATGTTGCTCTCCTCGGACTTGCAGTGCGCGCACTCCCCGCACTCCCCTGTGAACACAGGGAGCACATGGTCTCCCACCTGCAGATCCTTCACGCCTTCGCCGACGCTCTCCACAATTCTGTCACAGAGAGAACAAATTCAGAAACCAGAGCGACACCAAATGCATTGGAAGAACATGGAGGAAGAGAAAAAAAAAAACTCACCCTGATGCTTCATGCCCAAAAATGCGGGGAAAAATTGGAGTTTGACCCTGGAGGCACAAAGATTCCGAAAAATATCACCTTTCATCTTTTTAGGCACAAAGAACAATTAAACTTAGAAGTCACATTCTTAGCTCCATGCAGGTTTCAGCAAATATGCCCCAGTGAGCCAATGACAGAAATGTGGATTTAACAGATACCTCTTAGGCTTCTGTGAATCCACTTTTAAGTGGTGCCATTTTCTCTAGAATTATACAAGGACTGTAGAGATATTTGGAGATGTAGCACCAAATAATTGTCACCACTCATCAAAGTTAGAGAGAGAGAGAGAGAGAGAGAGAGAGAGAGAGAGAGAGAGAGAGAGGGGTACCTTGGCTTCCCAGAAGTAGACATCAGTGTGACAGAGGGAGGTGTATTTGACCTTGATGCGCACCTCCATGGCCTTCGGTGGCGCCACCTCCACCTGCTCGATCACCAGCGGCTTCCCGGCTTCCCATGCCACCGCAGCTACGTACACAACGGAAAGACCAAGCAATCAGCAGTTCATCTTCATCAATCGTCCTAAAACTCTCCTATCCGTTGCTCCATTAACAGTAAAACAAAAGCAACCAGAGACTACAAGAAAAAAGTGCCACATTTGGTAAAGAGTGTTGATGCACGAGAAGCGCGTACCCTTGCAAGGGATGACACGGCCGGCAGTGCTCGCCATTTCGATCCAAGCGCTTTTTTGCTGCTTCCCGTCGGCGGCCAAACTTGGAAACAGTGGAATCGTGGCAGCCAAACTTCTATCTATCAATCTGCTGCCTCACCTCAGTGTGTTTATATAGAGGAGAGTACACTTGCGGCGTAGTGCAGTAGACAAGAGTGCTACTGCGCTGGTAGTAGTAATGTGGTGCCGTTGGCTTTACGAGTGATGGGTGGTTTGGTGGGATACGATGCCAAAATCCCGAGTCTATCCGATGTCATGGCACACGCGTCCTGCTGCGATGCGGGGGTGTGTAACAGGTGGAGCCTCACGTGTCGTCCCTTCCGCCGGTGCGGTGGAGGCTTCGAGAGACGTGTAAATTTTTGGTTTCGATCTGCGTTAAAATTGGAACTGGAGCAATTTGGCTGCCACTTTTACGTTGGAAGTCTCAATGGAGCTCTTTAATTGGAACAGTGAGGTTTGTTAAGTAAGATACTTGCAAATTTAATTTTGGAAGTAATTTTTTGTCATTTCTCTTTTATCTATTTTACTTTTAAAATTTTAACTATTTATATAATTTAAGATATCTCTAAATCTTTTCTTTTTAATTTTACGTTTATAAAAAACCTTCATCGTATTTTATATGATAATATTTTATTTTTTATTGTTTGTTTATTTATTCTGCTAATTTAAAATATATTTTAGTTATGTTATCAATACTTAGATATTCCTTTATTAAAATATATTAATAGAAAAATAATGCTATATTAATCTTTTTTTACCTATAATTGTTCTTATATTTTCATATCTCATATAAAGAGTATATATAATAACATAATAAATATTATTAACGTTATTTGAGTTTATTATGAAGAATTTAATTTGCGTAAAAACTTTAGTAAAGACTAGCTTTGATTAAAAATTAAAATGTTATCATTTTCATATTCTTTTATAGATTTTAGCATTGAATACAGTTCACGTTAATTGATATCACATTAATATAGCATATTATGTATAATATTGTGTAAAATATGAAGATTTAAAATAATTATAAAGTAAAAATATCAGCATAGTATCATCTTCAGTAACATATTTTTAAATAAAGAAATATCTAATAAATATTTCATACATACAAATAAAATATAGAATAATAACAAGTAAAATTATAATAAAAGACATGATGGAGATATTTAAGAAACTATGCAAACTTATGAATAATGGAAAAGTGATATGGAATATCTCTGTTAATAGTTATTTTTTAAGTTTAAGAGCAAATTGAGTAAAATATGAGTAGCTTAAAATTTTTAAAAGTGATAATAAGGATATTAATTTAATTTCTCAATAGAGGATTAATTTGATTTGACAATTTTAATTTTTTTTTATCACTAAAAGTGCCATAGGTGATAATTGTGTTTTTATTATTAGAATGATGATAAAATTTTAGAATAATTAATTTATTTGACTAACTTCTCGTCCTAAACTTATAAATTTAAGACATCTAATTATTCAATTATAGGTTTTTATTTAATTATATATATATATATATATATA
>LTAE01009855.1:7419-17813 GCA_001647135.1 Pontederia paniculata
GAACATTGGCTACGGTTCTCCAGTTGACGGCTACGGTCCTCCAAGTGTTCGCTACGGTCCCGTAATGGACTGGCAGAGCGTCACTACGGTTGTCCACTTGTTGGCTACAGTTCTTCAGGTGTGGCTACGGTCCGTATTGCACTGAAACTCCTGATTTCTCTTAGAACCTTCGGAATCCTGCAATAATTGTTCGATTTTGAGTAGATAATAATTCTTCGAGGAATTGATATAAAATATGACTTGAATCATATGATAATGCTATGAAATAGATGACTCAAGCTAACTATAGGTATGCATTTATCACACTTATCAGCAGAACGCAAGGTGCCAAGAGGAGCTTGTTTTGCTTGTGGGAAGTTTGATCATTTCAAGGAGCATTGTCCCAACAAGCAAAAACAAGATGTCAACAATGGTTCGTCTGACGGACAAGGAGATGAAAGACCAAATAAGGGAGCAGATACAAACAAATCCTTATATGCCATGATTGTAGAGTGCAATGCAACAACGACTGACATTGAAGGATGGTGGATCAACTCTGGAGCGACCCGCCACGTTGTCAAGACCAAGGAAGATCTTGTTGACTTCAAGGAAATTGCAAAAGGGGAGAAGAGGATCTACATGGGCAACAACGCAACCTCGATATTGAGGGAATTGGAGAGTATAAGCTAGACTTAGGAGATAGCTTTGTAGTACTCAAAAATATGTTGTTTGCGCCAGAATTATAGCGCAATTTGATCTCTGTTCCTGTCCTTTTGCAAAAGAGATTTGAAGTGAGGTGCTATAATGATCGGGTAACTTTAGGCAAGAACAATAAGATGATTACAACCGGAAAGCTTGTAATCAGTCATGACATGTTCTGTCTGAACGTTGTTAAGTCTAATGAAATAAAAGACTCTTCCTAGTATTCTCTGTGTTATATGTCTGACTATGATCTCTAGCATGAGAAGTTAGGACATCCAGAAAACTAAAAAATAGAATAAATAAAGAAAATAAATTTAGTGTATAACATCTTTGGTGCAAGGACAGTGCCATGTGAGCTTTGCTTGGCCGGTAAAATAACAAGGATTTGGTGTGAGGACAAGGTCAACTGAGTTGTTGAAAATAATTCATTCAGATATTTGTGGACCTTTGAGTGTTCCTACTTATAAAGGGAAATAATACTTTATTACATTTATAGACGACTACTCTATATTTTGCTATGTATACCTCTTAGAGAAAAGGTCAGAAGTTTTTGAGACTTTCAAGAGATACAAGGCACAAATTGAGAAAATGTTAGGAAGACATATCAAGTGCCTAAGGACAGATAAAGGAGGATAGTATATCTCTCGGGAATTTGATAATTATTGCATTTCAGAGGGCATATGTAGACAGACTATGATGTCATATACACCACAACAGAATGGTTTGGCAGAGAGAAAAAATATGATTCTAATGAATGCAGTGAGATATATGTTGTCCCACTAAGGTATGCCAAAACGCTTATGGGTGAGGCTTTGCTAACCGCGAGTTACATAATAGAATTTTCACCAAGTCCGTAGAATCGATGCCATTTGAGTTGTGGAATGACAAGAAGCTCGAGATGATCTATCTTCGAAATGGGGATGTAAAGTGCACGTGTTAGTTCCTAATCAGCTTAGGGACAAGCTAGACTTGAGGACAGTAACGTGAGGTTTATTAGAATAGTGAACAGTCCAAAGGGTACATATTTTTCTATCAGGAAAAAGGCCTCATAGAGAGTCGTGATGCCACTTTTCTTGAGAATGAAATGAAGCAGGTTACGAAGGATGATGATCCTCCCATGATTCTAGGAGATGATGGAGACAACTCAGATGATCCACTGTACTATCCAGCAATGAGGGTTGATGCTCCATCTCGAAATAAGATACGCTTGGACGTAGTGGAACTGAGTACTTTCACACGTATAATCGACACCAAGCTCCCACAGTCAACACTTGCACATTTGGATGATTATATTCGGTGAGTGCGAGACATCATGTTACTCTATTGACATTTAGATAGACGATAGTACAGATCCTATCACCTACAAAGAAGTAATGACTTCTAGTGAATCGGAGTCATGGGCGGCCGCCATGAAAGCTGAATTGGACTCGATTCACAACAACGGAGTGTGGGAATTATGTGATTTGCCAAAAGGGAGACAATTTATTGGGTGCAAATGGGTATTCAAGAGAAAGTACATTGCTCACGGTTCTCTTGATAGACACAAAGCAAGATTGGTGGCCAAGGGTTATACTCAAGAAGTCAGGATTGATTTTCAAGAGTCTTATTCTCCAGTGGCTAACTTTGCGTCGATCATAACGATCTTAGCCATAGTGGCATATATGGATTTGAAGCTGTTCCAAATGGATGTCAAGACAACGTTCCTGGATGGAGACCCGTCTGAAGACGTATATATGCGACAACTTAAAGGATTTCAGTTGAAAGGTCAGGAGGATAAAGTGTATAAATTTTGGAAATCATTATATGACTTGAAGCAATCGTCTAGGCAATGGTATTTGAAATTTCATGAGACGATAATCCAATTTAATTTTCGGACGAACAAATTGGATCAATGTGTCAACATCGAGAAGAGTTAGAGCAGTTTTGTGATATTGTCACTATATGTAGATGACATACTGCTTGCCGGTAATGTTGTAAAAATGCTTAATAAAATCAAGGATAAATCGAGCAAACAATTTGAAATGACAAACATGGGTGAGACATCTTATGTAGTGAGAATTCAAATCAGTCATGACAGAAACTCAAGAAGCTTGAGTTTAAGTTAGGAACAGTACAGATGCAGAATAGCAGTCCTGCATCAACACCGCTTGTAGTTGGAAAGAGACTGAGTAAAAGTTAGTTTCCAATGACGGGCAAGAACCTTTCGGTGAGCTTTATGCAGAAGCAGTAGGCAACCTAATGTATGTGATGCTCTGTATGAGACTCGATTTGGCTTACGTGGTAAGCTTGGTTAGCATATTTCAAAGTAATCCTGGGAAGGCTCACTGGGAAGTCATTAAGAGGATATTGCGATATTTGAAGGGCACGATAAAATTGAGATTGACATACCAGACTGATACACTCGAGCCAGTAGGATATTCAGATGCAGACTTCGGCGGTGACATAGACGATCGCAAGTCTACATCATTTCACTTGTTCCTTCTAGGTGGTGCAGTCGTTTCTTGAGGAAGTAAGAAACAAGGATGCGTGACTAGACAGATACAGGAGGCTGAGTATGTTGCTTGTAGTATAACAATCACCTATGGAGTATGACTCAAGCATTTTCTTTTAGAACTAGGGCTCGATTTGGTCAGAGGACCATTACCAATATATTGTGATAATCAAGCTGCGATAAGCTTGATACATAGTGGAGCAAATAGTTGAAAAGGAAACATATTGAGATTGAGTATCACTATATTCAGGATATAGTTGATAAGAAGGAAGTGACAGTTACATACATGTCTACGAGTGACATGTTAGCTGATTCTCTTATAAAGAGAATTGCAGCTAGTACTTTCATCAATCATGCGTGCTTGATGGGACTCAGGAGTGATTGAGTTAGAAGGAAGTATTCACGTATAGTGGGAGTGCTGACGCAATGACCACGTTGATCAAGTGAGAGATTGTTATAGTTATGACCATCGTTAGTCACTCACTCGGAAATCTCGCGCTCCAACAGAATGGCCAACAAGAGTGAGCGAAGACGTTGCGAAGGCTCCGTGGGCGTTGCAACTAACGCGACATACAGACGACGCAAAGGCAACGCGTGAATGCGGAAGCCGCAGACGTTGGAACGGCCACACATTTTTTGCCGAGTGAACAATCGCTGAACAGGGGCGGAGTGCAGTGAGCAGACGACGTCTATAAATGAGTAACGGAAGCATGGAGGGAGCTCAGCTCCCAATCGCGTAGGCGAACTTTCCCCTTTTTCTCTCTTTCTCTTTCTCTTTCAATCCACGGATTAAGTTTACCTAAATAGGCTAAGAAAACAACCAAGAGTTTGTCTAACCATTCTACATAGAGCATAAAAGGAGAAAAATACTAGAAAAAAATGTATTAGTTGGGTCCTTCATGGTGATAGATATGGACCGTAGTATCCTTCCTACTTCTTAAGTCTTCCTTTCCAACGGCAACCGTAAGATTCATCCTACTTTTATTTTATTAAAAAAGAAAACATCACAAAAAAAAGGGATAAAGGTAAATGGGGCCTTCCTCGTTCATATATGTCGTCTCCAATCTTTATTTATCATAAGATTACACATAATACCTAAATTAAATTTCTCTCTATATATAAAAAAAGAGAGTTTGACAAAGGAAGAGAGTATATGTTAAATTTATTAATTTTTCTAAATCCTATCTAATCTAATTCGAGGAAAAAAAATAATATTTTTTTTCCGACCTGTCCCCCTAAACTGGGCTTGAAATAGTAAACTAGGTAATATTTAGTTATAACACAGATATTTAATGCTATATAATATTATTATTACTATTATTACAACTTATTATAAATGTTTGTTAATTTTTATTATTTATTATTTTTATGATATATGCTTGGCCTCTCTAACCGTTTTGGGGCCCATCCCGAAACCTTTCGTAATTCGATGTTGTGACTTTTTTTCTTACACGACGTGAAAATTTATTAATACGTTGTCAGCCAATTTGTATAGTGATTTATTAAGTTTGGATCCTTGATGCACTTCTTAAAAATATTAATTTATCAATGAGAAAAAAATAAAGACGGCCAACAATTTGGTTAGTATTCTTTAATAAATAGACAACGATATATATTAAATGATCGCTTGATACAATGTGAGTACAAGTAGCTTGTCACTTATCTTCCTTTGTTCTATTGAGCTCTACAAAAATAAAGAATCTTTACTTTTTCCATCTAAACAATTCTAAAATCTATTAAGAATAAATTATTTCGTCAACTTTTTTAAAATCGTTCATTTTGTTCCCAATTTAAGAATATTATTGTTCCTGGCTAATTTAATTTTTTAGCTATTTTATTATATATTATAATAAAAACTGCTTTGATTAGGTATTATTTACTAGGCCTTGGAAATTATTATAAAATATTTTATTATACAACTTTAAGTATCAATTAATCATTCTAACATCATAATTAGTGGGTAATAATATTCATTAATAATATATATATATATATATATATATAATGGGAAATATTAATAGTTATTGCAAATATTAGTTAATTACTATAAAATATTATAACTATTTAGTAGTTAAACTTTTATTACAAATAAACAAAGTAACCTAATTATACGTTATTAGAAATATATTTATTTGTATCATTAAAAAATAATTTAGCATTAATATTTTCTCATTATTTTAAAATTATTTATTTATTCAACTCAATGCTTAGCATTGTATTATTATGATTATTTTATCAGATTAGTTAATTAATAAATTAAATAAATACGAAATTACAACTTAATCATATTAATTTTATTATTTTATTATTCTCGTATTTTATATTTCAATCAAACACTCTTTAGTTTAATAATTAAAATATTAATAAATCAATCAAATACGTCACAAGAATAATACTACAATCTCACCTTTATTCTTTTTACAAGAAACAAAAAGCATATTCTTATTGATTCTTATCATCCTTACATCAATCATGGTCTTGAAGTTTAGGAGAATATATAATGGTAATTAAGAAAGAGTAGTAGTAGGCCCAGAAGACTTTATTCTACTCAATCAATCCAATTGATTCTGAGCCTATCCGCCATTAGCTTCACTCACTCCATGGTGAACAAATACATATGTTTATCCTATAGCAAATACATTTAGAGAATAATTCAAATAAATACCCCTTGAAGAATAATTACTTAATCCATATGTTTATCCTTTTTGGTGAAAATGAGCCAAGGCCCATTTGAAAGGTATTCATAGGCTACTTTCATCGAAAATATACATTAACCTATGTTGGATAATAGTTCCAGAAAATAAAATTTGTGTCTACGTTTTTTTAGCATAAAAATGTTATGAGAATAAGATATTTAACTTCGGGTAAATTAGAAAAATGCTATGTTCCCTTAAAGCTCCAACTAAGAACATAGATAATTATAGCAAGTGCTACTAGATGAAGAAATGTTTGCTCTATCAAATATAACAATGCAATAGAAACAAAGAGCCTTTCTTTAGATATGAGACTAATTGATTCTTAAATATATTACATAAGTAAGAAAAACCACACAAGTAAAACACCCCAAGTACATTTGACCATTCTAAAATCTCATTCCTAGTACCATACCGGACTCTAACCTAATGATCATTTTAAGAATATGAGAATGACAAACAACAAGTAAAGGGATGCATTATTATTAATGTTTGTACCAAGCGGATTTCATTTATCAAACATCCCCTCAACTGTGATGAATTAGGAAATATGAAGAGTATTATTTTTATTTGGTAATAATAATCTGATTATATTTCTCCATCTTTGATAGTGCTTTTGTAACGCCCTAAAAAATACATCTTGTCATATGATAATGCGCCTTTGGAGACGCTACGGGACATCATGATATATCGGTATGAAGCCCAACAGGTGAACATGTCAAAAATTAAATAATGAAACATAATGAGATATCGATGTAAAGCATCATAAATAATATATCTCGTGATCAAATTATGAATTAATCATAATAGATGAATAAGGATTAATCTGAAAAAAAAATGTGATGAGATTATTGTAGATCATCATTAGATAGTATCACCCTTAGATCAGTAACATAAACATCATCATAACATATTAAGTGAATTAAAGGGTGGATCATGCATTATGTCATACTTCTGATATTATATCATATTTTACTTTATTTTCATTCCACCCCTTTTTACTTTACTTTCACATCATTGAATACTTAAGTCATATGCATTTTGCATAACTTTCATCATGTGTATTTTGCTTTTATCATCATTGCATAACCTACATCATCATTTAATTCAACATTATTGTTTGCCTCTTGATCTAAGTTCATCGTTATATTTAATGACTTTGTGACTTTGCATAAGATTGCTCATTTTTTGGTTCGCCTAGGCTTAGGATTAACAAAAATATCCCCTCAGAAAAAGAATGCACGTGAATCCTCTTTATTGCATGGAGGCGAGATCTCCATACAATGAGAACTCTATAATTTCACTACAGCTACACTATAAGTATCAAATATAACTTATCATAACATTAATAACATCACTCCCGAAAATCGACCACAATGGGGACCTTACTAAATCTTACATTTTTTTATCTTATGTATTATTCATAATAGAGGTCAGTCAATAAATATAGGCATCATATCATTAACCAATAATAATTAATTTTCATATAAAATCTTATAGCGATACATCATCATAATTTATGACATAATATCATCATAATATGAACCGAAAATAATCTTGGTTCATATGAAGTCTTATAATACAGACCTCATCATGATGTGAATCGATAGGCTCAAGATTCATATCAAATTTTGTAACTTGAACTTCATCATGATATAAATTATATAATGATCAACATTCTCTTAAGATATAAGTATGAACCAATAAAAATTGATGTTAAGATCTTATGATATTAATATCATCATACAACTACTTCATACTTATTGATTCAGGATGATACATTAGAGGATCATGAATTGAGTTGAATAATCATATAAAATTATTGATCATGTCAATTAAAATCATATAGAATCAAATAAGATTTTTGAACATTTATTTCAGAGATACATAACATGATAAGATCAGATTAAATCATTTGATGTCAAGAGCTTATTAAGATCATTGGTGATCCCAAATCTGATATAAAAAGTATAGATATCACGCGAGAGATTATATAGTCATTCTACAGATTATGACATCTGATTATGGATTTGAAATTATCACAGATAAGATATTCATTTTCAGCTTTGGACAGATCTAACATAGTGTCAATATAAAATATCTAACAGTATCTATTCAATAAAAGTTTAATTTTCAATAAAAATATACTTCGAGAGACATACAATTTTCATATTTTTTTCTCCTTATCATTTGTCCTAAAAAAATCCTATAATATATCCTATCGACTTCATATCAGAGTTGTGACAACTTAAAATATTCAAACTCCTTATAAACTTATCATTTTCAGATAATTGAAAGTTATAATTGAAGATCACATACATGTAACTATTCCATAAATTTCATATCATAAAGCTACTATATCAATTTATGGTATATTTTACGAGTTGGATACACTGCATCTTGGGATAACATGACTCAGGGTCAGTATTTCGCTCATAAGATTCTCTACATACCTCAAATTGAAATGAAATCAATTTCTATTGAAACTATATTTCGAGGGCTACACATGCATATCTTATTTATAATTTTTAGATGAATATAATCTATAAAAAATATATTCGCAACAGAGGTCATAAATCTGAACAGAACTGAATAACATGTATCTAACAATATAAACATTGAATCATATGAAAATTTTAATTAAATATGATCAAATATATATAAGATCTAATCTTAAATCATATTTTTTATTATTAAAATTTCGAATCACTTACTTTTTTGAAGAGTCGAAAGAGGTTCTTCACATATGTTGAGAGAGAGAGAGAGAGAGAGAGAGAGAGAGACTCACCAGGGAGCCATCGAGATCGCCCATCAGCTACCTAGGGCATGGAGGAGGTAACAAGTTAGGGAAAGATGAAAAGCAAGGGGTATGTTGTAGGGGAGAAAGAGAGTCACCGTGGAGCTATCGAGATCGCCCACCAGCGACCTAGGGCACGGAGGAGGGAACAAGTTAGGGGAATGAAAAGAAAGGGGTACGCCAGATAGGAGAGAGAGAGTGAATATTGAGAGTAGATAGGAGAGAGAGAGTGAATATTGAGAGTGCATCTTACCGAAGC
This sequence comes from Pontederia paniculata, assembly GCA_001647135.1. Classification (NCBI taxonomy): domain Eukaryota; kingdom Viridiplantae; phylum Streptophyta; class Magnoliopsida; order Commelinales; family Pontederiaceae; genus Pontederia; species Pontederia paniculata. The sequence continues at coordinate 16,341 of LTAE01009855.1, forward strand.
TGTAGTAAAGAACCAGAGGTGTAGAAGACACCTTTTTACTTCAGCAAATGGAAGAGCACCAAGAGCACGAAGGTTTTTTCTTCTCCCATTCAACATTTGTTTGCTGCCATGTCAATGATTTGTTTCGTTGATATGGCGTCCAACATATTAATTTGAAACTGGTAAACTAGTGTTAATAGGTAAAGGGACTTACGTCAAAAATATTATAAATTTGGGGGATTATTTTGTTATACAGTAAAATTGAGAGATCAAAGTGGGAAGAGGGCAAACTTAGGGGACTACGAAAGAAAATTACTTAATTCTCAAAAGCAAGAAGTTTATTCTCGTTCTTCTTTTTTTATTTTTTTGTTAATACTTAAAATAAAAACATATTTAAGTAAAAAAAACTAACAAAATTATTATATTGTCATTAATATTTAGTGATGATATTCAAAAAATATATACCAATTAAGATCATCTCATTATTATTGTTTAATATTTTTATTGTTTAATCTTTTTAGTTTTCATTTAGCATTATGTCATTGTATTCATTGTATATTATGTTAATTTATTTAAATATTTTACAAATATTAATAATTTATATTTTTATTATTATTAATGATTATTCTGATACCTTTTATTTTTTATTCTTTCAAACTTTACTAAGAACTTTTTAATCCCAGCAAACAAGCGTACGATCCGTGAAGAAGATTTTTTTACCCATTTCGATCTAATTTGAACAGGACAGAACACAATTTCTTAATATTTCTATACCCCCATTTAAACCTATGATATTCGAGATTAGTAATATTTAACTTGTCTCGAGTGCATAGTGAATGAGGATAATCTTAATTGAAAAGAGTATTTTTAGAAATCGAACCTTATTATTAACTTCCAAAACGTGCAATAGAAAACAACTTGACATATCGTGAATGTTCATTGATAAAAATCACACGTGATGGCCAAAGTTTATAATAAAACAACTTCCAAAACGTGAATAATTTTCGTGTATAGTCCTTCAACTTTGCTCATATTCCACTTTGGTCCCCGAATTTTAGTTTGTAACAAATTGATCTCTTAACTTTGCAACTTGCTCGTCGAAAGTCCCTTCACCTATGATAGCAAATTTTTTCGGTTTTCACTCCACGTGATAAAACCACGTAAATAAAAAATAAATAATAAAAAATAAAAAATAAAAATATTGACGTGAAATTTAAATATTTTTTAAATAGTCCCTTAACTTTACTCGGTTCCCATTTTGGTCCCCTAACTTTAAATTATAACCAAATGGTCCCCTAATTTTAGTTTGTAGCTAAATGATCTCCCAACTTTATAATACATTCACCGAAGGTCCCTTTTTATCAAATTTGGTTTATTATTTTTTTGTCATATTAATATTTCTTGTGTGTATGTTGTTGTATGTATATGTGAGAATAACATGAACATATAGAATATTTTAGTTTTCATCTCATGCAAAAGTAAATGATTTTTATA
>LTAE01009857.1:5657-17811 GCA_001647135.1 Pontederia paniculata
GTAAGATATTTATTTATTATTATTTATTAACATTAAAATAGTTAAAATAAAAATGTGTTATTAAATTTATGATACATATATTAATACAAATTATTTAAATAATTGTTTATACATTTTTTAGTCATTTTATATTTATTGATTGATTCAAGTATTGCATTTGTCAAACACTTTTATTAGGGTCTTGTTTGGCACACTTTTAGTATAGCGTCTACAATAGCGCGTAGTATTGTTGACCAAGTCAATATGCTATTTAAGGTGTTTGGCAAGCATAATTAATAATAGCGACAAGCGATTGGAATTCAACGTTTTGAAACACTTGAAAGACAACATCTACAATAGCTACGAACGTATTAAAATCTATTTCTAGATATACCTTCAAAATATTTAAATATTAATTACTATTTTTATGATACACTTGTTATTTTATACTACATTATCACTTTATTATTATTTTATTAATTTATAAATCATTTGGTTAGCTATTTATTTTATTATTATTTATTATTATTAAACTAGTTAAATAAAAAATGTGTATTATTAAATTTATGATAATATATTAATGTAAACTATTTAAATTATTATTTGTATCTATTTAGTCATTTTATATTTGTTTATTGATTCAAACACTACATTTGTCAAACACTTTTATTAAATATAATAATTATTTTTTTATCGCTAATTGATAATCTCTAGTCGTTATTTAACTAATAGTATATGTCAAATAAAGCCTTAATTTTTGCTGCTTGATCTATACTCACTTAATCACAGGTGTGACATTTTTAGTTTTCTTTTTTGCCGCCCATGTTTTTGGCCTCTTTAATTTTTTTCAACACTTCTATTTTCTTTCGGAAAATATTTAAAATTCTTTATCAAATTATTTAAAGAATATTTTTGTAAATATTTTAAAAAATACTTAAATGGTTTTTTATTTTAGAAATGTATTTAAAATATTTTTAAATTATTTAAAGCATATTTTATTTTGGAAATTACTTTATTTCTTTTGGAAATTATTTAAAGGGCATTTTATTTTCTGAAAAATTTAAATTATTTTGAAATTATTTAAACGATATTTTATTTTAGGAGAAATTTTAATGACACTTTATTTCTGAAAATGTAATTTATATTATTTAAAGGATGTTTTATTTTCGAAAAATACTTTAAGCATTTGAAATTAGTTAAGGGGAATTTTATTTCGGAAAATATTTTATTTTTTTGAAATATTTTGAGAAATTTTATTTTTTTAATTATTTAAAGGGATTTTCAAAAATATTTGAATTTTGGAAATTATTTATAGGACATTGTCGAAAACATTTATAACTTTTAGGCTAATTCTGAAAATTATTTAAGAACAATTAGTTTTTCTGAAAATATTTGAAATTTTCTAAGATTATTTTCATAAACCTCCCTCGAACTATAACAAAAATTAGAATCTAACCCTGAAGTATAAAACCGACCAGAAGTAGGTCTGAACTTCTTTTAATTGATTAGTTTGATCTAACAATAAAGTTTTTTTTATTTTTAAATATTATTTTTATTTATTAAATTGTTATTTTATCCTCGTATTAAAAAAATATGTTCTCTTGTCTCTCATATCTCACTTCTTACGCATGTGCTGACGAGCTCCCTCTCGCCAGCGCGTGCACAGGCGTAGGTGAGAACCATCTCCATGTGCAGACATTGCCGAGTGAGAGAGAGAGAGATAGGAGGGAGAGGAGAGAGAACGAGGAGAAGAGAATATTTTTTCAATGGGAGGGTAAAATTATAATTTAATAACTAAAATAATTTTAATTAATTCAATATGAGATGGTTGAACTAAATTGGCCATTCGAGAAAAGTTCAGACCTAGTTCTCGTCGGTTTTATATATAAGGGTTAAATATGAATTTTCGCGATAGTTCGAGGGAGGTTTATGGAAAAAACCTAATTTTTTTATTCAAAGTCTATTTCTAAAAACTACTTAAAGTTTTTTTTCAAAATATTCTAAAATTTTATTTAAAAGTCTACAAACATTTAAATTGGTTTGGAAAATATTTTGATTTTTTTCCAAAAATTAAGGCTATTTTGTAATCTAATATTTTTTAAATCACATTTTGGATATTACCTTTTAAGTATATTTTTTATTATATATATATATAATATCATTTTTGTTATTTTTTTATTATATATTGAATATTAAATATAACTATATAATCAAATGCTCGAACAATAAACAACAAATATGAAAAATGACTTGCTAGACTTGCGAATGAAATTACAAAAATGGAACATCATAACAGCATGAACTACGATATATGGAGACGGAATGTGCGGTATAAACTAATTCACAAGAACTTGGACAACTTAATAGATTCCACTGCTCCCAAGCTTTATGGGGGAACCATTAATGAATAGAAGATTGTCAATGTGAAGCAAAGGAGTAGCGGGAGGAGGAAGATAACTACATGCACCACTAGTGGGAATTGAACGATTAGAAGGCTAAAACCTTCAAGTTGATCATGACGAGATAAGGGTCTTCGAGAATCATAAGACAACGAGTGATCTATGAGAATTTAAAGAAAAATATGATGATAAAATGAACACTATTGTGCAACTTCTTTTGTATAACTCCAATTCATACAAAATGAAGAAAACTGATAACGTTACAAATCATGTAAATAAGATAATAGTTATGGCAAAGGATTTAGTTGCTGCTGGAACAGTCCTACCAGAAAGTTTGCAGGTGGCAATAGTGCTGAACAACTTGTCATCCTCATTCGACATGACTACCACAACATTACAACTTAAGAAGATAGTTAAGTCGATCATAGATTTGTCAGCTCAACTAGCCATATAGCAAAATAAGACTAACAATAAGAAGAATGTGGATATCTTTGAAGTTGAAGTGACTGATGAAGAAGACAACTACGTGCACCACCGAAAGAACATTGGACCGAACAACCAGTTGAAAGAGTGTGAAGAAACACCAATAGGAGGTTGGTACGCCTGTGGAAAGTTTGAACACTTCAAAGCCAATTGACCTAAGGACAAAATCGGGTCAAAAAAAGACCCCGTAGAAACAAGGCCCAATAAGCTCGAGTACGCTGCTCGTCGAGTGCAATGTTGCGACGATAAATGTTGAAGGATGGTGAATCGACTCAGGTGCAATTAGCCACATAGCAAAGATCAAGAAGGGTCTAGTTGTCTTCAAACAAATGAAAAAAAAAGAGAACAAATGCTCTTCGTCGGGGAACAACACCTACTTGGATGTTGAAGGCATTAGAAAATACAGGATGGACCTGGAGGGCAACATCATGATTATCCATGATGTATTATATGCATCAGGAACTCGTCGGAACCTCATCTCCGTATTTGTTCTCTTGAAAAAGCACTTTGAAGTTTGCTTTTATAAATGGTTGTGTATCCATAGAAAAGAATGATAAAGTCTTGACTATGCGAAAGTTTATTTTTTATCATAACTTATTTTATTTTACGGTTAAGAATAATGAATCATTGTCAGATTATGATCATTAGCATGAGAGATTAGGACATCTTGGAAAGAAGAAAATAAAACAATTAATAGAATGAGCTTAATACATAACGAGTTAGAAATAAGGACATTTACTTATGAACATTATTTGACTTGAAAGATTACTTGAGAACATTTTCCACGGGAATAAGGTTAAAAGAATTGCTAGAGTTTGTTAATTTGGATATCCGTGGTCCATTAAATATTGCTACACACATAAATAAGAAATACTACACAATATTTCTTGATGATTATTTTAAATTTTTCTATGTCTATTTTTTAGAAAGAAAATTTTTGAAATATTTAAGGGATATTAAGCTAAAGTGGAGAACAAATTATGGAAACCAAATGAGATTAGGAGGAGAGAAGTACATTTTCGAGAATATGAAAATTATTGCATTCAGTAAAGCATAAGTGTACAATGTTTATACGCCACAACATAATGAGATGACGAAAAGAAAGAATGGAGTTTAAATGAATGCGATAAGATGTATGTTGTCACACTCTGCTCTCTCCAAAAAAAACTCTGGTGAAATAGTATTGACTGCAAATTATATGCAAAATATATTTCCCACTAAGTTCGTAGAATATATAATTACAGAAAGCCCGAGTTAAGTCGTCTCCAAAAATGGGGATGTAAAATATATATCTTAATTTCAAGTCAGTTTAAGGACAAGCTAAACTTTAGAACAGTAATATGTAGTATAGGATACAATCATACGTCCAAAGGGTATAATTCTTTCACAATGAAAGAGCTTTTATTGAGAGACGAAATTACTTTTCTTGAGAATGAAATGGAAGTGATGAATAAAGAAGAGGACAATGATTCTCTAACTATTTTGGATAATGAAGTTGACTTAGAAGAAGACATATTTGACATAAGTGCAATATTGGAAGATGATGACACACGTGATAGCAAACCTTTGAAAGAAGTGAATGAACTCATACAATCCACGAGTATAATCGGTAACAAGAGGCTCCAGACAAAATTCACATATTTGAATGATTATTATCTATAAGAGTGTGAGGCTTCATGTTATGTCGTCGATGTAAATATAGAGGATAGTACAAATTTAATTTCTTATAATGAAGCAATTGCTTTAAGGGAGTCAGAATTATGATTGGCTCTCATTAGAAACGAGTTAGACTCCATTGATCGAAATTGTGTGTGACTTCCCAAAAGGTCGGGCAATCTATTGGGTACAAATGGGTATCAAAAAATGTCGTGTGGATGGTACTATTGATAAATACAAACCAAGATTATTTGCCAAAGTTTATACTCAGAAAGTCAAAATTAATATTTAGAAAAGTTATTCTACAATAGTTAAGTTTGCATCTATCATGGTCATCTTAGCGATAGTGACATTTATGAATTTAAAGTGATTTCAAATGGATGTTAAGATTGTTTTCCTCAAAAGGCAATTGAGTGAAGACATATATGTGATAACCTAATGGTTTTCATGTGCAAGGTTAAGAGAACAATGTTTATAAATTGGAAATTTTATTATATTGCTTAAAGTAATTATTCGTCGATGGTACTAAAAGTTTCATGTGACGATCATTCAATTTTGCTTCAAAATTGGACCTTTGTGTGTACATGAAGAAGAGTGGAAGAAAATTTATTATCATGTTATTATATGAGGATAACATTTTACTCATCGAAAATGATGTGACAATGCTCAATAAGACAAAAGAAAATTTGAGTAACAAATTTGAAATGAAGAATATGAGAAAAACATCATATGCTCTCAAAATTTAAATTACTCGAGACATAAATTCAAGGACTTTGAATTTAAGTCAAGAAAAATATCTCAATACGATATGAAAATGATTGGAGATACGTAATAACACTCGAGCACCAACACTAATCGTGATAGAGAAATGACTTAGTAAAAGCTAATGTCCTAATTCAAGATAAGAACTCTTAGACATTACCTATGCACAAGCAATATGTAGCTTGATGTATGCAATATTGTGTACAAGTTTGATTTGCCTTTATATAGTAAGCGTGATTAATATATATCAAAGTAATATCTGGGAGGCACATTAAGAAGTCATTAAGAGGATACTTAAATGTCTCAAAGGCATCGTATAATCAAAATTGACATACCAAGCTAATTCATCTGAGGTTATAGATAGATGTGGATTTCAAAGGAGATATTGGTGATCATAAATCCATATTTGGTCACTTGTTTTATTGAGTGGTGAAATTATTTCTTGGGGAGCATTAAACAAGAATGTGTGGATAAACACACAAGAAGCTGAATAGATTGCTTTTAATATAACGATCATTCTTGCAGTATGGATTATACTTTTTCTTTTAGAACTTGAGCTCAATGTGGTCACTTTATCATTACATATATAATGTGATAACCAAACAGTAATAAACTTGATAGACAGTGGAGCAAATAGTTCTAAAGAAAAATATATAGAGATTGAATATCACTATGTACATGATATAGCGAAAATTAAAGAAGTGTCACTAACCTACATGCCTAGAAATGATGTTATTAGTTGATTCTTTGACAAAAGAATCCTAACAATATTAAATATGTTAGTTTAATGAGACTCAAGAATATTTGAGTCAAAATTGATATTTCATATATAATGAACTTCAAGATTATATTTTCAATTCACACCACACAAATAGTGGGAGTGTTAAAGTTGTATGACCATATCGGTCAATTGATGGAAGATGACCTTGTGGCCATTGTTGGAGCTGGAAGTAGCGCTCCAACACCCTTTTCTCGCATGACGACGTAATTTGGGCAAAACGAATGTCGTTGCGGACGAAGCGGCGCAACCGATGCGATAAGGCGAACTTAATGATGTAAAACACACCTTTTAAAGGAGCTCTAACAAGAGCAGAACTGATCATCTATTGGGAGCCCCTAATTGCAAGCAGACTCTTTCATTTTACTTCAACCATTACCCCGACTCACTTCTAAGCGGAAAATATTTGGTACTAATTAATGCTTTCTCCACCCTTCAAATCTTGAGCAACAACATCAAAATATGACTAATTGGGAATCTAGCATCGCAACTAATCAATAAGCACATTGTTGAATGGAGTATGCTTTGGCTTATATTGAAGTGGAGATGCAACATGCGTACTATGTACTCTTCATGCAAAATAGTTCATGGCCACGTGAAATAAGTTATATACACGGTTGCACAATTTCAGCATGCATGGAGGAATAACCAAGCAACCACAAAATTATAGCATGGTAAAAGCTACTCACATATGGGATAGCCACAAAGAAGTTCGAACTTAGCGGTTGTTGGAGGAGACATAGGGAGAAGGATGATAGATGGAGTAAAGGGTTATAGTACTGCATCGGAATAGACATCTCCTTCATAGTAGAGAGTTAAGGGTGTCATAATGGGTATCTATCACATGATAGTGGAAGTTGAAGCATCAAAGCTACAAAACCTTATGGTGCACGAGAACATGATTCAAGGTTGGAACAAGAACTTGTTCAGCAAAGTAAAGAACATGTTGGAAAGATATCGAACAATAGTTCTTCAACACATATGGCAACAATTATGTTGATTGGCTCACCAAGAAAAAGAAGCATTCTTCAATCCTCTATAGGATTGTGCCTACCATGTTGCCCATCTAAAGAAGATATTAGAATAGGAAATAAGTCAGTAACCACTTTTCTTTTCTTTTACGCCCACCAATCAGTAGGATGGATTTTGCCCCTATATATGTAGGGGTGTTCATCGGGACAGATCGATATGATAAACTCCATGATCCGAACCGATCCAATCTCAATTAGGCCAAGTCGAAATGTTGGTTGGGTCAAATTCAAACCGACCCGATCATCAATGGGTCGGGTACAGGTTTTACTTTTTCGAACCTGACTCAACCAATGACCCAAACTTTTATATATTTTTTATTACGCTTGAATTAATTTGTTCTTGTTAAGAATTTTATATTATTTTACAAATAAAATATATATTAAAAATTTATACTTTATATCCTTTAAAGTATTACAAACATTTGAAAAAAATATTTTTTTTCTTTTAAAAAAATAATTAATATTAAATATTATAAAAGTAATTAGAAATATATGAAAAAATTCAATCGAGTAATCGATGGCCCAACCCAATTCTTATGATGCACGAGAACATGATTCAAGGTTGGAACAAGAACTTGTTCAACAAAGTAAAAAACATGCTGGAAAGATATCGAACAATAGTTCTTCAACACAAATGACAATTGTGTTGATTGGCTCACCAAGAAAAAGGAGCACTCCTCAATCCTCTATAGGATTGCGCCTACCATGTTGTCCATCTAAAGAAGATATTAGAAGAGGAAACAAGTCAGCAACCACTCCTTTTATGATGATGAATTTTGCACCCATATGTAGGGATGTTCACGAGTTAGATCTATCCGATAAATCTCATGATCCGAACCGATCTAATTTCAACAGGGCCAGATCGGATCATTGGTCGGGTCGAACCCGAAGCGACTCGATCACCAATGAGTCGGTTATGGATTTCAACTTTTCGAACCCAACCCAACCCATGACCCAAACTTTTATATATTTTTTATTAAGTTTGAACTAATTTATTCTTGTTAAGAATTTTATATTACTTTAAAATTAAAATGTATATTAAAAAATTATACTTTCTATCCTTTAAAAGTATTACAAACATTGAAAAAGTATGTTTCTTTATTTTTAAAAATACAATTAATATTAAATATTATAAAAAATAATTAAAATATATGAAAAAATTTAATCGAGCAATCGATGATCCGATGCGATCCAAACTGACCCAATGAAGATTGAGTCGAATTGAATATGACGACTAATTTATCATCAACCTGATTCAATCCACCCGAACAAAATCAATCAGATTGAATCAAATTTGCGATCGATCAAATTCGACCCTTGAACACCCTTATTCATATGTGCCACGCAAAAAAATCACTTTCTAAGTGAATTATTTTCACTCAAGTAAAAGTGAGGATCCAAATTTTTGTACTTGAAACAAAATATTAAAAAAAATTGTCTAATAAAATGACCAATGATCACGAAAAAAATTGACTGAACATCATATTTTAGGACCTCTTAAATAAAAGAATTGGGCTGACGCCTTTTGGGCTTTTCTTGGATGAATGTTATTTTATAAACTTTTTCCAGTATGAAACCGGCATTCAGAAAGTTAACATGATTCATACTCTCTCGTATTGTATGTTATGCTGTGTAATTTCCTATTATCCTTTTTCCTGTTGTTCATTAGCAACCATATGTATTTCTTTTCCTTTATCCATTATTTTTTCTTTATTGGTGAGGTATGAGAATGATATTAAAATATACAATGAAAAGACATTAATCTATCTAACAGATTAAATTTTGAGAATTACTTGTAACATGTCTAATTTAACATAATAATAATTTATCTACGTATGAATTCCGCATCTCTCATCTTGCTATATTATATATTAAATTAAATGGACTAATAATAATATCAAAGCTTAAATTATTAGCAAAAAATCATGAATATAGTTATGCAGCTCCACATCAACTTAGGCTTTACATGTATCATGTTTGCTTGGAGACCAGGACTTGTTGACAGCACTCTCTGAGCAAGACATCATAAATTCGCACTTTCAAACTTGCAAAACTTGTCGACTTCGATCATCTCCATTAAACACCACCCACAAAAAGGTTTCAATGTTTGATTTATTTATTTTATTTCTCCATCAAGAGGCCGTATAAGTTAAACTAATTTGTCACTTCTAAAACAACGATAGGTATATTAAAGAAGAAAGGTCGTCTTTATTTTGTTGTGATATTTTTTTTTCTCGATAGAAAATAACGCCCACAAGTTAATAACGCTGTTTGACTTTGACCTCATAAATGTTTCTTTCGTGACATGATTTACTCGTTCTAGTAATTAAATTGTAATAGGGACATGACATATTTATTTGTGAAGGTCAAATGCGAAATCAAAATGAAGAAGGAAATTAGTCAAGGACACATTGTAGTGGTGGGACGAAACTGATAGAAATCAACATTAAAATGAGTTAAAAGTTTTTTTTTCATATATTAACTCGTTCAACTTATGAAAATAATAAGAATTGATAGAGAGAAGGAAGTGACGACACCCAACAAGTTTTACATTCTATTGACGAGTTCAAATTGTTCAAAGGGAAAAATTGCAAGAAAAAGACCATATACTTGGTTAACATTTATTTATTGTAAAAAAAACTATCAACTTTCATATTTTTATCTACCTATTTTTTTATTAGATTAAAATCATTAACTTTCAAACTTTTCTCAAATTTAGCCTTGTACTTTTTGTCAAAAAATATTAAGTTTGATTAAGTAATTTTGTACGAATAAGCCAAATTATATATCCGTACTAGTTATACCTATTTATATATAACTGAAGTGAAAATAAATTTTAACCATTCCTTAGAAAATTCGATTACAAGTTTCATCCTAATAATTTTATACAGTTTAATATAATATAGTTGAGAATGATGATTAATTTCACATAAAAATATGTGATTATATTTTCTATTTAATTATATATTTAAATAGACATGCAATTTAAATATTTTCTATTTATCCCCCTCTCCCTCCTAGCATGCAAGTTTTACATGGCTCTGTATGCCCTCGCTTAACTCTACTACTTGTTTAGGTGGGGTGTCATAATTAGTTTCCAATATTTTGAATGCATTCATGAACCATGACACATAGCTAGGTAGATAACTTGCGAGCATAGAGTTCTCCAGTTAAGTTGTAGAACATAACTAAACCAACAAAAACTAGAACATAAGGAGGGCACCAATTTCCAATTAAGAGGCAATCAATAAATAGGTCCTTTGTTAATGGAACCATATTTGGAACCCTTCTTATTAATATTTCTTTTCTTAGATCAGGAAAATTATAATTTCCCCTTGTTAAAGGAAAAATAATTTCCTCTTTTACATCATCCCTAATGCTACACATATTGTTTATTTTTTAAAAAATAATAATATATAAAATAAGAGACAAAATTGTTTTATCAAATAATATTTTTCATAAAAGTTATATCTCCTCGGATACTATTTGAGCGGAAAAAGATATCCCATAATTACACAGTCGGACACAGTCTCTTGCATGTTTAATGAAGTAATCGAACATTGCATATTCTGAAATTAATTGGTACTTTTTTCAACAAAAAAAATTAGTAAAACAAAATACTAATTGACCTATTAATTACTTTTTTATATCATACTTATGTTATGGATATTGTGTTGCAATATTAACTCTTTGACCTGACCACCGCATGATGTGGTTACTGAAATGCTTAGCAAACTTCCTCTGACTATAAAACACTAAATCCACACTCTCCAATTCAATTCAACATACACATACAGAAAACAAACCCCCTTGTACGATTATCGCATTAATTGTAAAATGCTACATTCGTGCTCGGTCAAAAATTTCATCATCTTAAATAAACAAAATCTCGAGTTTGATTTTCAAAAAAAAAAATCGTTACTAACGTTACTCATCATACTCATGCATGAATGAGATATGTTATGGGCAATGCTCCCTAACAACAAAAAGAAGACTCAAGCTTGGCTACCTCATCCTTTCTAGCAAATTATATTTACTCATTTTTAACTTCTTTTTTTAGAACTTGACTCTGAACAAAGATGGAAATTTTAACTAAGCCTTTTTTTTATTTAAAACTTTAAGATAGTTAAGAGTTCATCTAGTTAATTAACATAACATTGTAAATACATTCTTTTTATCTGTTTAACATAATACACGTACATTTTTTTTTGCCAAATGAATACGTAAACTGATGTACAAGCCTTGTCAAAGGTCCTCCATCGGTTCAAATCCATGGTACATGCCTATTAGAATTTGACTAAAATTTTATATAGAAATTTAAATTTGGAGTGAGAATTTATACCTTATTTGTTTAGTACTCTATTTTTTATTTAATTAGAATTTTATTTATATCTAAAATATGAGATTTCTCAATTAATGTAAGAGTTCAAAATTCAAGAGATTATAAATAAGGAAGAAATGTAATCTCAATGTATCACATCCCATATTGTCAGAATCGGACCAGATCAGTCGGTCCGACCGTCCGACCGTCGACCGAGGGGTAAAGCGATTTTGGTTCACCCTAAAAACTGGACGTATATTAGGACTAGTCAAAATCGATCAAGACCGGTCAAAACGCGGTTCAACCATTGAACCGACCTTCATTTGCGAACCGACCGATTCAATAAGAGTTAAAAAAAAGTAAAAAAACAAAATCTAAATCTAAATGTCTAAACCCTAATGTTGGCAGTTGTTTGAATTTTTTTTAATTCTATGGTTCTCCACTTCTCTGGTCCCTCTCTCTCTCTCCAACCTCCGGTGGATTACGTGGCTGGCAACGACGGCAGACGAAACTCGGAAGAGAAGAACTTTAGTCCATCGGCGCCTTCACGGGAAGTGAACCTTTCGGTGTTCATCCTTCTATCTCGATTTCATTTCGTTTTTGTTGGATCTTCGTTTCATTCTTCGTTTCTCACAAATCCCAATTATGCATGATCTATAGGATTGGCCTTGGAGCCTCTACGTTCCCTGTAGAGTTCCCTGCAGCCATGGTGGCAAGACGCGGCCTGCAGGGCGTGGCTTGTAGG
>LTAE01009858.1:0-19152 GCA_001647135.1 Pontederia paniculata
CTCTTCTCCTGACATTCTCCGGACGTCCATTGAAACCTCGCTAGTTTCCTTGGACGTCCATTCCTTCTTTTGTCAGATATCCTGGTCGACCGCTGCTCTGTCTCCTCAGACTTCGGACGACCTCTGACATTCCATCGGTCGTCCGCCAATCCTGCAGTCGTCCGATCTCCAACCTTCATCAGTCTTGACAAACTCCTAGACGCCTGCTTGTCTTCTCACCAAGACCCTGGACGTCCTTTGTCTTCACCTGATGTCCACCGGTCATCCGCACTTCACCTGCGGTCGACCACTCTCCTGTCTGTCATTTTCCTTGGTTGTCCGTTGCTTCTACACTTAGAGCCTTCGGACGTCTACTCCAGACTTGGCAATCTTCTGGTCGTCCACTGTCTCCACCCTGAGTCCTTTGGACGTCCATTGCCTTCTTCCTCAGTTCTTTGGTCGTTCGCTTTTCAACCTCGGATGACCTCTCCTCTGCTTAGCCAAGACCATTCTTCGACTAAGTTTTCACTGAGCGTCCACTTCTCCTTGGACCTCCCATTCTTCATCCTTTGGTTATACGGGTGATACCTTCAGTCGCCCACTCCTCAACATCGGGTGACCTCCCTGTTAAGCCCTTCTCTGCGGTCGTCCACTTTATATCTTTGGTCAACCGTTCAGACTCTGACTCCTTTTCACAAGCATTTTCCTTCAATTCTGATCGACAACTTCATATGCTTAGGACGACCTCTGTACATATAGAGTTCCTCTGATATGTACCTTGTGTACATAGGTCGTCCATTCCTTTAGCTTCGGTCGACCTTTCATATTATGTATCCTGTTTCAGAAATCAGCTCAACAAGTTCATCAGTTTCAAACTAAGTTCCCTTACAAATTTGTGATCATCAAAACAATCTCAGGATCCTAGATTCAACATGTTATTCGACGATCGGGTAGGGGATGTGTGTATGCCTCATTGCGAAATAGGAGGTGGTAGAGTTCTCCAACTTTATTGATCATCCTCATGTTCACGCAACTATCAATATCAATGCGGTCTCCTCCCGATCCCTCCTTGAGACCATCAAGGCTATGTCCCAAACTCAGTGCAATAGGGGTAATGATTCCACCAATGACAATTTTCCCTTTATCTTGGCCACCTTGCTTGACCATGTGTTTAACCATGAAAACTCATGTGTTAAGTGCAAACTACTCATGACTTATTATTGAGAATATGAACAACTCACTGTCTCTGACCACACCATCACTGTCTCCTCTGCCATATAGAGTGCTAGCAAGGATCCGAGGCATATATCTTATGACAGGAGTCCTAAGATACGAGGCTTTGTTGTGAGCGGCATCGATGTATTGGTAGCTTGTCAAATTCCTCCATATTGTTTCCCTTTTAAACTCCATATAATATGTAGCTATTCTTGTGCCTCTTGTTGGTAGTTGATAAATGAAATTGAATTGTGCCAATGTGAGCTTATACTTTTGGTTGAAGAGTCGAAATGTAACCTCACCAAGATCATCATCTCTATGGAGGAACTTGGTTTGGATTGAGCTTAAGAATTCCAAGGTGGGCTTTTCGTATGTCTTCCACTTTGTCTTCAGGAGGTAGTTCCATCCCAATTTGTTGCATAAGTAGTTTACATCCGTGTCAATGCCTAACTCATGCATGGTATGAGTATCCATGTACCGAAAGGTAGCAATGACCCTCTTCTCAAGCATTCTATATCGATGTATTTGCTCGGCATCTCGAAAGATAATGACATGCTCCTCTTGGTCACTAGTGCGTGTATGACCTCCTCTAGTCCTTGGGCCTGCGAATGCATTCCTTTTGGGTGCCATTTGGTGTCAACTTGACTTGGATCGTCAACCTCGTGCAATTTGTCGAACACTTGGTGTGCACCTTCTCTTCTTCCCCTCTTGAGCATCTCCCTTGTATGTGTGGGTTCCTCTAGTACAAATGGTATAGGATGTCTTCAAAAATTGCACATACAAGAGTTTTGATCTGTTTAGTTTTTTACTTCAAGTCGATTGCTTGTAATCTACACAAAGAAAAGAAAAAGAGAAAAGAGGAGTTAAAAAAGGAAGATAGGTCGGTCGAGGAGGAACGAAAACAGATCGGTCGAACAACACATGTTTATATGTGTATCTTCTTGCACTATGGGTGAACACATTTTGCGCTACGACCAGCTTAAGTGGGTACAATTTGAGAACTGTAGCTACAGACCATATACCTTGTCTCTACGGTTTCTCACTGGATGTCGCTACGGTCTATTGTTCGAGCCATAGCGAAATATGCTTTTGCCAATTTTTTTTTGGCCGGGAACAGAGTCTGACTATAACTTGAACTTGTCTTGCTACGGTTCTTCAGTGATGTCTCTACGTTCTGCTGTCCGATCTATAGCTAAATCTGCTTTTGTCGAATTTTTCTTTACGGGAACAGAGTCTAACTACAACTTGAACTTGTCTCGCTATGGTTCTTCAATGATGTCTCTATGGTCTGTTGTCCGAGCCGTAGTGAAATCCTTCTCTTTTGAATTTTGTTGAAGGTGATCAGAGCCTAACTACCCTTTGCATTTCATGGCTACGGTTGGAGCTTCAAAATGACTTCCCTACACATATTGACTTCCCTACGCATTGAATACAAATAGGTTTCCTAAACAGAATCCAAAATATATATAAAACATAATTATCATGAGATTGGAAAGTTAAGAACATGGGTTGCCTCCCAAGAAGCTCCTTTATTTATTTTCGTTGGCTTGACATGGAGATAATTAGTTTTGTGTCGGATCGTTAATCTCCATAGTCCTTCGCCCTTCAATTTTTTCATTCAATAAGTAAGGCTTAAGTCTTTGCTCATTTATCGTGAATGATCTGGTGGCTTTGGATGTGATCTCCACAACTCCATTCGCCAATACATTTGTGATTTGGAAAGGTCCCAACCACCTATACTTCAACTTTCCTGGAAAGATCTTTAGTTTTGAATGGAAGAGTAGAACATATTGACCAACTTCATAGACTTTCCGGGAAATATGCTTCTGATGACATAGTTTGACCTTCTGCTTGTACAACTTATAGTTTTCATAAGAGTCCATCCTCAACTCCTCCAACTCGCTTAGTTGTAGCAATCTTTTCTCTCCCGCACTCTTTGGGTCCATCTTCAACTCCTTAATTGCCTAATATGCCCTATTCATGCGGATTAAATACACTAGCAAACGCACAAGTCATCCAAGTAATAAAGTGATAATAGAGTAAGGATGTCGAACCAACGAGGACTAATGTAACCTAGCCTTGTCTAATTCCAAAAGTGATAGAGAGAATATCAGATTCAGTTTTAATTCAGAAGATAAAATATAAGAAAAGATAAAATTCCTGAGATGAGGTCAGATGAGATCCATCGGAATAAAATTGGAAGATTTAAGACTCTCACCACTAAATTAGATTGAATTTAAATTGTTCTAATGATGGACTAAGGTTTGCTTACGATGTGATCCTCTAAACAAATGCAATCACCTACCCTAGGTTCAAAGGACGTACAAGCAAATCCACCCCAAAAAATTTCTAATCTAAGATGTTTTAACGATGCAAAACTTATACTGTTGACCGCTTAAACATGTCCAATCAAGAGGCCATACAACTTAAAATCTCCCACGAGTAATCTAGACGAATTGCTATGACTTAAATTCAATGATAATCCCTTCTAATGCTCAGACCAGTGAAATCAATTACACTAAATAGTCAATAATCAAACTTCATGATCATCACAAAGAAGAAAATGCAGTAAGGAAAACAATCATGTTCTAAAAGAAACAAATCAAATAAACTCAATCTAAAATAGGGTTCAAAAGTTCCTAATGCAAATAACTAAACAAGACAATAGTTCTTCCAAATAAAAGAAATCAAACTCTAGATCTCTGTAGAAGATCTTCAATGTTTTGCTCTTCTTCACCTTCGAGAAGTCAGAATTTCGCTCCAGGCTTCGAATAGATCTCTCTAGCTTCTTCTCTTCAAATTTGTCTCTCTATTCTGTGTACAATAATCTCCATATCTCCCTCTATTTTTCTCCTTTTTATACCCCCTCTAGATTAGGATTTCATAGGAATCTGCAGTAATCTCCTGATCTCGATCAATGGTTGTGATAGAATCCCTTAAAAACCTCTTCCAAATCTTAAGAAACATCTCTCCATCAAATCTCTAGAGTCCTAGAATAGAAGTCTTCCCGACCGTCGAATCTTATCAAATCTTCGAAGATATAAACTTGCAGCATTTCCTCACGGCTCGTAATGACGTGATTCTTCATCTGGTCTTCGATCTTAACGGCCCGTGATAACTTCTCATGGCCTGTAACTCGTGTGCAGGTCGGATCTTCTGAGGCTTCTTCATCTACTTACTGCCGGTGATGGTACATCACGACCCGTAACATCTTCGTTGTAGCTGATGACCACTTCGGCAAACATCATGATATGCAATAATGCCTCGTGACTTGGTATGTAATGGCCCGTAACTTGATGTAACGACCCGTAACACTCTGGGAATTCTAAACTTACGCTACGACACAGGTCGTAATGTCGAAGTTGCGATCGTGACATCCTTTGTTATGGCTCGTAATACTATATGACGGACCGTAACGAATTGGAGGAACTTGCATTGGCCTCTGGATAGGCCGTGATGGTGTGTAATGGCTCGTGAAGACTCATTCATTGCTGCTGCTACTTCATCACGACCCGTAATAACTTGTCACGGCCTACGATGAATGTTGAATATTTGATTTCATCTCCGTAAATGCATGCTTTTGTGAGTTGATTCCAGCCCTTAGCCTCTTCAGCTGATTTCCTGCAAAATAGTCACCAACAAGAGTAGAATCACGACTCAAAACATTACGAACAATAAAGAATAAAATAAATGTATGCCATACAAGAATGACTCAAAATCATACCTAATGCAAGACCTAAAATATGTTATAAAATGCATGCGTCAAACACCCCCAAGTTTAAGATCTTGCTTGTCCTCAAGCAAGCGCAAAGGAAGACTTAAGACAATTCCATCATAATCTATATCATGTACCAATAATTTTCTCCTACCACCCTCTTACATGTGCATCAAAAGATCCTATCACCTTTCCCCAGAGTCAGGCAATATAGAATTTCTGAATCCTAAACATATTTAAATAGTCTAAATCTCAGCCTTATGCATAAGAAAACATTTTCTATCAAGTAAGAGCTTTTTTATTGAATATGCAAGTATCAAGTAGGCTTATACTATTTTTTCTTAGTAATCAATTTTATAATGCAAGTTCTCATCTTCAAACAGGGAAGTCCATGTAACATGCTTTCAACCGAATGATCCTAGACTAGTTGGCTTAGGTCACCAGGATTTAAGGGTCCCCTACGAGTGTACTTGCTCGAACATTTCCAAGTTCTGAGTAAAGAGCTGAACTAGAGAGAAGTCAAGTTGATACTTAAGTAATTCTTCATATCGCACATGATGGTTTGTGTAGTGGGCTTTCAGCTGATGACTCCCAGGCTAGATGACCTTAGGGCAACAGGTGTTAAGGCACCCCTCGAGCTTACTTGCCCGGACTCACCAAGGTTCCCAAGAATACTTAGATCATCAAATTGCTCCTCTCAATTTTTTCAGATATTCAATTTTCACATAATTCTAATTTTTTTAAAAACTTTCAAATATTTTTTTTTCATGATAAGCCCACAAAATACTTATATGTTCAATAAAAATGCTATCAGTCTCAAAGCTAAATAAATAAGAATATAAAATGTTGAACAAGACTATCGTCTAAGAATTCATAGTTCTAAGTGACAAGACTCAATTTCCAGTATTCAAGTCTCAAGTGATAAACAATAAATAGAGTAGCAATTGAATTTCATAGATCTAAAAGATGTCCTCGAGTTTGACAAGAAAGACAATAAGATATTAGCAAGGGTTAGTAAGATGTTGAATGATATTTTTGGATTTTTCAATTTTTTTAATTTTTTTTGAGATTTTAATGCAATATAAAATGCAAAATGTGAAGCAAACATGCAAAACAAAAGTAAATTTGATGCATGATAATGCACTAACACCCCCGAGCTTAAACCAAACACTGTCCTCAGTGTTTAGGCCAAACCGAAGGGAGGTAATACAAAATGCATGAAAAGAAAGTAAAAATGACTCAAGAAAATAGAAAAGAACAGACACGACCTGATCTACTCCTGTGGTGGCGGTGTTTGGCCGAGGGAACTAGTAGCAAAACTTCACGCTTCGAAATGACTGGTCCATATGATAACCGTATATGCGTCAAGCCATGTTCTCCCTCCTCTCCTGATGATCGTGGATGTGTCTAGATGTTTCTCTACAAAGAAGTTAGAATAGAATGTGTAGCTCAGGTACCAAAACACTCGACAGGTCCACCTCCAAAGATGGTTGATTTTTTTGTGAAGGGTTATGGAGTTGGACATAATGGTAACAACCCATGACATGTGGTTACTGGCCATGATAGCTGAGTTGCGGGGATGACAAGCTGTAACGTCCAAGGCAGGAGCTACGTTCTCAATCTGCAGAATGTTACGGCCCATGACAAGTTGTTGCAAGCCGTTAGACGGTGGATGCACCTACTGTGATGATGGGCGAGATGATTCAACCTCATCAAGGCCAGTTATAATTTGTAACGATCCATTAGTCAGGCTAACAACTCCTGATCATGGTGACTTATGGGCCGTGGCCCGTGAAAAAGTTTGTATCGGTGTAATAAAATGTTCGTAATGAATTCTCACGGGCCGTGAGTCGGTGTTTTGCAGGTGGAGGTTCCATCAAGAATGACTTATGTCCCGTGATAGAAGGTCACAACTCGTGATGATTTGTTGGATTAGAATGTCGCTACGATAAAAGCCATGATGGAAGTATCACAGCTCGTTAGCTCAATATGATGTCTCGACTTTTAGGTGTTACGTGCCATAAAGTGGCGTCACGACCCGTAATAGACTTACTTGCTGATGTATTCTCGTTATTGTGGGGCGTGATAATTTCTTTACCGGGTGTAACTTTGGGTATCATGGCCCACGACAAGATGTCACGACCCGTGACAGAGAAGAAGGCAGATGCTAAGGCTCAAAATATGTGACCAAGGCTACCAGACGCCTTGGTGACTTGACAAGGACTAGGATGATTTGATGACTGGAATTGTGAAGAAGAAAGGCACTTGTTGCTGGAGATTGCTTGCTTGCATTGTGGCTAGAAGTTCTTGAAATATTCTCTTGGTGATGAATCTGATAGCTCTCTTTTATGTTCAGAATTGTGTCCTTACTTCACTTAAGCCCTGGACACAATAAAGCTTGAAGAAATTCTGTGAGAGTAAACGTCCTAAACAAATGACCTTACTAAAACCAAATGAACTAAAATGAAAAGTGAGAGAATTGGGTTGCCTCCCAACAAGCGCATTTATTTAACATCGTAGACTCGACGCCTCCAGTTGATGTTCACGGTTGCAAATGAGGGGAATTGCGAGTGATGATGCACCCAATTGTCTTCAGCTTTTGGTAACCCTTTGTAGTGATTTTTTCTTTGCCCTTGTTTTGAGTTTTTAGATTCTTCTTTGTCTGATTTGAAGTTGGGCCTTTTGGTCGCCATTGTTCTGATGAACTTGATGCATCTAATCTTGATGGTGGTGGTGATGCTGGTGATGACAATGCAGATGGTGTCGCTCTCTCATGTGGTGGTGGATGAATAAGAGATGAAGCTATGATGATTGGAATTTCCAAAGGCGAGCTCCTCTTTCGGACTTTTCCATCATCAATGATATATTCGCTTGTCTCCTTCACCCTCCATTGAATATTCATATCTTTTGATTATAGTATCTTCTATGTCTCCACCTCTTGTGATAAATGCTTTGTTGATGCCATGGACACATGACAACTGGTGGCTTCTCAACAGCTTCTTGAGACTCAGTTATTTGAGAAGACAACTGTGCAACTTGCTTCTCTAATACTTGAAACTTTGCTTCCATGGATCCGAATTTGAGTTGAAATTCTGCTTGTCGTGGAGAAGGAAGATTTTTAACTACCTTGCTGTGGTTTTGTAGTTGAGTCAATTGGACCGTCAAGTTGTTGATCAGTTGGTCTTGTTGGGTAAATTTGTGTTGAATTGTTGATACAACTTGACCAAGCATGTCCTCTAACTTGATCCTTGACTCTATTGATGATTTGAGAACACCGCCTGTCTTTGTATAATGTCCTTGAATTTTTGAAATCTGATTATCCATGATTTTGATATGCTCTTCTTCCATGGAGACTTTCTGCACCAGCATAACCACCATATGTGCCAACATGGCAAGCGGATCCATTGATATGTCTTCTTCTTGAGGTTGATAGGATGGCTTGCTAGCACTGTGTCCATGCAAATTGATTCCAACTTGAATAATTTTTGGTGTGTCTCTTTGTTGATGACTCGATGATGATTCACACTGCTCAAGTTTGGCTTCTCCATGGAATCCATCTTGATTCGAATTTTTGTTCTTGCCCTCAATTTGTGATTTTGATTTCCTTGCTTCTTTGCCATTGAGGGTGCTTAATTAATCAAGTTGTGTATAAAGATATCTCCTAAAAATTAACACAACACTAAAAGAAACGTGAAAGTATTTGCAATAATTTTTCTCACGCGGTAGAAAATAGAAAATAAAAATCTCAAGTTACTAATGAAAGTAAACAAGTAAGCTAACAAGTAATAAAGTGATAATAGAGTAAGGATGTCGAACCCACGAGGACTAATGTAACCTAGTCTTGTCTAATTCCAAAAGTGATAGAGAAATGATCAAATTCAGTTTTAATTCTGAAGATAAAAGATAAGAAAAGATAAAATTCTAGAGTGAGGTCAGAATATGACGGTCCGTGATGAATTGGAGGAACTTGCATTGGCCTCTCGATAGGTCGTGATGGTGTGTAATGGCTGGTGAAGACTCATTCATTGCTGCTGCTACTTCGTCACGGCCCGTAATGACTTGTCACGGCCCATTTGAATGTTGAATGTTTAATTTCATCTCCGTAAATGCACGCTTTTGTGAGTCGATTCCAGCCCTTAGCCTCTTCACCTAATTTCCTGCAAAATAGTCACCAACAAAAGTAGAATCACGACTTGAAACAATATGAACAAATAAAGAATAAAATAGATGCATGCCATGCAAGAATGACTCAAAATCATGCCTAATGCAAGACCTAAAATATGTTATAAAATGCATGCATCACCTATGTTCAAGCTCAACAGGGAGGTGACATGATTTTCCATACACAAGGCGATATGGAGACATTGATAAGGATGTATTGAATGCAGTTCGATATGCCCACAAGGCATCATCCAACTTGGTTGCCCAATCCTTCCTAGACCTTCCCACCATCTTCTCTAGCATGCACTTTAACTCTCTATTGGCCAACTCAACTTGCCATTGGCTTGAGGGTGGTAAGGTGTGGTCACCTTATGCTTGATACTATACTTGGCAAGGAGAGCATCTAAGTATCGATTAAAAAAATGTGACCCTCCATCACTAATTATGGCTCTAGGTACTCCAAACGTAAGAAATATGACTTTTTGCAAGAACTTTTGGACAACCTAAGAGTCATTGGTTGGGGATGCTATGACCCCAACCCATTTAGACACGTAATCCACTGCAACCGATATATATTAGTTGTTTTAAGATGATGAAAAAGGACCCATAAAATCAATACCCCACACATCAAATAATTCGACTTCTAAAATTGGATTTTGGGGCATTTCATTCCTCCTTGAAATGTTGCCAACTCTTTGACACTTATAACATGCATCCACAAATTTCCTAGCATCCTTGTGCATACTTGGCCAATAAAATTCACATTGTGCTACCTTAGACACAATTTTGTTCATTGAAAAATGACCTCCACATGCTAAGGAATGGCAATGACTCAAAACATCATAGACTTCATCCTCCGGCACACATCTTCTTATCATCCCATCGGCATAAAACCTAAACAAAAGGGGTTCTTCCCAAAGATAGTGTTTAGCTTCCCATAAAAATTATTTACGTTGACTATAAAAGAAGTCATTGGGAATGATACCTCTTACCAAGTAGTTTACCAAATCGACATACCAAGGTAGTGTGGCAATGGCTAGAAGTGTCTCATCCTAAAAATGTTCATTGCTGGGAATCGTGGTTCCTTCTCTTGGCCCTTTTAGTCGAGAAAGATGATCTGCGACGATGTTCTCAAGCCCCTTCTTGTCTTGTATGATCACATTGAACTCTTGAAGCAAAAGGACCCATCAAATCAATCTTGGTTTTGCATCTTTCTTGCTCATCAAATACCTAATGGCTGCATGGTCAGTGAAAATAATAACTTGAGAGCCAATTAAGTATAGGTGAAACTTATCCAAGGCGAAGACAATGGCAAGGAACTCCTTCTCGATTGTGGCATAATTGATTTGAGCTTCATCAGGTGTTCTACTTATATAGTAAATCACATGCAACTTTTTATCCTTCTTTTGTCCCAACACCGCTCCTATGGCATAGTCACTTGCATCACACATGAGCTCAAAAGGTAAGCTCCAATCCGGTTCCATAATGATTGGTGCCGAGATGAGTTCCTATTTCAAGATATTGAATGCCTCAAAACATGCTTCATTAAAGAGAAAGTTAGCATCTTTAACAAGTAAGGCACAAAGAAATTTTGCAATTTTGGAAAAGTCCTTAATGAAATGACGATAGAAACTGGCATGTCCTTGGAAACTCCTAACTCCTTTCACTTAAGTGGGTGGAGGTAGTTTTTCTATGCATTCAATTTTTGCCTTATCGACTTCTATGCCCTTTGAAGAAATTTTATGATCTAGGACAATTCCCTCTTGCACCATGAAATGACATTTCTTCCAATTTAGTACCAAGTTGGACTCTTCACACCTAGAAAGTACTTGAGTCAAATTAGTCAGGCAAACATCATATGAAGAACCAAAAATAGAAAAATCATTCATAAAACCTCCATGGTTCTCTCAATAAAATCCAAAAACAAAGCCATCATGCAATGTTGAAAAGTAGCAGGGATATTGCAAAGACCAAAAGACATTCTTTTAAAAGCAAAAGTACCATATGGACAAGTGAATGTGGTCTTCTCTTGATCCTCGAGTGCAACGTGAATTTGATTATACCCCGAGTAATCATCTAGGAAATAATAGTAATCATGTCCGGCTAATCTCTCTAACATTTGATCTAGGAAAGGCAAGGGAAAGTGATCCT
Organism: Pontederia paniculata; assembly: GCA_001647135.1. Taxonomy (NCBI): domain Eukaryota; kingdom Viridiplantae; phylum Streptophyta; class Magnoliopsida; order Commelinales; family Pontederiaceae; genus Pontederia; species Pontederia paniculata. The sequence goes on from LTAE01009858.1 coordinate 11,222, forward strand.
TACAGGTTGCATTATTCAACTTCTTATAATCAATACACACTCTCCAACCTATGATGGTTCATGTAGGGATTAACTCATTCTTTTCATTGCTCACAAACCCTCATGTCTCATTTCTTAGGAACACATTGGATGAGACTCACCCAAGAACTATTCAAAATAGGGTATATGATACCCGCATCAAGCCATTTCAAAATTTCACCCTCACAACTTCCTTCATGTTGGGGTTTAACCTTCTTTGGTGTTTAATAGTAGTTGGCTTATGATCTTCCTCCATGAAAATCCTATGCATGCAAATAGATGGGCTTATACCTTTGAGATCAGCTATGGTCCAACCTATGGCTTGTCTCTTCTCTCTCAAGACTCTTAGTAGCTTATGAAGTTGCAATGGGGTTAGAGAACCATTAACAATCACGGGTAAAGACTAATTTTCACCTAGAAATGCATATTTGAGGTGGGGAGGAAGAGGTGTCAATTCAAGAATAGGAGCAAGCAGATGAGAAGGGGGAGGAAGTGTTTTACCATGATCGAGCTCTTCAATATTTCTACTTTTGATGATGTTGAATGGTGTCAGCGTTCAAGGCACATAGCATCTTATGGTCTTCATCCTCGTCACACACTTCCATGTTCTTGTTCAATAGGCATCTCTCCAATGGGTCCTAGTGCAACATCCTTTGACAAACTTCTTTTGCTAGCTCTTCCACGCAATCCACTTGGAAGACTTGATCGGTGGTGGATGGAAATTTGGAAGCTCTTGTTAAGTCGAACTCTACTTTATCTTAACCAATAGTGAGTGTGAGCTTCCCATTCTTCACATCAATCATGGTACCCATCATGGCTAATAATGTCCTATCCAAGATCATGGGAATTTTCTCTATATTCTTCCATGTCTAAAATGATGAAGTCGGCCGGTATGAAAAACTTGTCAACTTTTAACAATACATTCTTAAGTATCCCCATGGGGTAAGTAATGGACCAGTCGGCTAGTTGTGGAGAGATGATTGTCGACTTCAATTCCTTCAAGCCAAGCTTCTTATAAATGGAGAGAGACATTAGGGAAACACTTGCTCCCAAGTCACATAGTGCTTTGTCGATATGAAAATCTCCTATTGTGCATGGAATAGAGAAACTCCCGGGATCTTTGAGTTTTGGAGGTAGTTTTCTCTATATAACGGCACTATATTCCTCCGTTAAAGCTATGATTTCATTCTCTTTAAGTGTCCTCTTCTTAGATATGATTTCTTTGAGGAACTTTGCATATGCTGGAATTTGAGCAATGACATCGGCAAATGGAATGTTGATGTGAAGTAGCTTGAAGAGTTTCACGAACTTCTCAAATTGCTTGTCGTTCTTCGGCTTTTGCAACCTTGAAGGGAATGGAATAGGAGGTACATATGGTGTAGGTGGTATATATTTCTTTGAAACTTCAGCTTTCTCCTTTTCTTCAACTTCAATTAGTTCCTCAATATTTTCCTTCCCCTTGTCCTTTGCTCTAGCTTGTGGTTGCTCCAAGATTGTGCGACTTCTCAACACTATTGCCTTGCATTGTTCTTTAGGATTGACTTGTGTTTTGCTAGGAAAACTTCATTCTTCTCTTGAGTTGATGGAGTTGGCAAGTTGTTCCACTTGATATTCCAAATTTCTATTTGAAGTCATCAACAACTCCAACCCTTTTTCAACCTTTTCGAATCGATCACTAGTGACACTGGCGAGTTTCTCTATAGCATACTCCCAAGATTGTTTCTTTTCACCTTGAGGTTGTGGGGTAGGTTGTGGATGATGTGGTGATTGATATTGCGGTTGATATCTTTGTTGTTGGTGATATGATTGTTGATATGGTGGTCTTGATGGCATTCCGGGTGGCGGTTGTGCTTATTGGTGTTGTTGTGAAGATCATGGTTCCTCCGTTCGGGGTTATAAGTATTTGAATAGGGGTTGTTGGCCCAGTTTTGGTTCACAAAGTTTGCTTGTTCCACTTGGAGGCATTTATAACTTTCATGAGATCCTCCACATGCTTCACACATACTTTCCATATTTGCCACTTGACTTGAGTTTCTTTGGTTAATCTTTGACATCATTTGCACTAGTGTCTCCACCTTTGCACTCAAGACATTGTAAGCTTCATCCTTTGGTTGTGCCCATCTTGAAGGAGATTCATTATACTCTTCATCATTTGCGGCCAATTGATCAAATAAGTCACAAGCTTTTGCATATGGCAAGTTCATGACGGATCCACTCGCCGAAGAAGAGTCAATACTAAACTTCATTGCCAGTGTTAGACCATTGTGAAAAGTTTCAATTAACAACCAATTCAGCAATTGATCGTGAGGGCGTTGTCTTTGCAACGTCTTGAATCTTTTCCTTGCCGCTCCCAAAATTTCATTCTACTTTTTCTTGAAGAAATTGATCTCATTCCTTCATTTGAAGTATTTACCGGATGGGTAGAATCTTGACATAAAAGCTTGAAATAAATCATCCCAAGTGTTGAATACTCCTTGAGGTTGAGAATCTAACCATTCTTGAGCTTCATCTCGGAGAGAAAATAGAAAGAGTCTCATCTTGATGGCATCCTCGGTTGCTCCATTTATCTTGATTGTATCACAAATTTTGAGGAATATATTCACATGGGAGGTGGGATTTTCATTTGTAGCTCCTCTAAATTGATTTAGTTGCACCATTTGGATGAGGCCGGATTTTAGTTCAAAGTTATTGGCCGCAGTCCTTGGCATCACAAGACTTGATCCCCCTCCTCTATAGTGTCTTCTTTCTAGTTCTCTCATAGGGACATCCATCATCTCTTGATTACCAACATTGGCACTGACATGTGGTGCTCTTTGTTGGTTGTCTGCTTGATTGATGTTGGTCCCTTCATTGAAAACTTGTTCATATGCTGGATCAATCCGTGGACCTCCTCCTTGGTTCACGGCCATGTTTTGCCTACTAGCTCTTCGAATTGCTCAGCAAGTTCTGCCAATTTTTGGGTCAAAAGGTTCCAATTCTGTGGACGAGCGTGGAATACAACAATAAAAACAAAAGAAAAGTGTCTAGAGTAACAATCGAAAATAAAATTCTAATATTGGCACACTTCCTCGGCAACGGCGCCAAAAACTTGACCAACGTCCCGTAAGCACATGGGCCCTTGTTGTAGTAATGAAATATTGATCCCACAAGAAATTGGCCAAGTACTAGAATTATAGCTCTCAATAGTTATGTAGACGATTAGGGTTAGAGAGAAAATACTAGGCTAACAAATACAATTATAGAAAATGAACGTCGAAGAAGTAAATAAACTAAGCACTAGAATGAGAGTAGATATAGGAGAGACATGTTCTAGGATTTCGAATCCATCTAGGGTGATAATGCAAAGGAGATAGTGATATAACATGAAATAGATTCTTGCTTCACTCCAATAATCATGAATTCATCTTTCAAGGCAACACAATTGTAACTAGGGCTATGGAATAACACTTTCATGTATTCACTCCAATGATAGTTGCATTTACATTCAGAGCATCAAGAAGCAACATAAGACACTTTTATTTCTAGGTAGCACTCATATATCATATTTAGCAAAATCTACTAGTTAATTAATATGACTTTCATCACTTAACAACCTAGAGTAACTCAAATCAGGTAGCTAATCTCATAAGAATTTAACAAGATATTCACTAAGTAAAAGAGTCACATACATGCATAATCATTATTCCAAAGCAATTAAATCCTAAATTTCAGCAAACCCTAAAACAAGAGATATTAGTTATCCATAATGAGAGGGGAGAGGGAAAAGTAAAAGAGAGAATAAATCATCATAACACGAGGAATTAGAAATTCAAACACTAGCATCCAACATAAATTAAGCATTCTAACACAAAGCCTTCATTATACCTTTTACAAGCCTAAAAATCCCTAAGAAAGATTACAAGCCTCCAAATTTCAGATCCCATCCAAAAGAGAGGAGAGAGAGCCCCAAAACCCTAATTACCCCTTATATATCACTGTAGACAAGGCCACCAACCACTAATGTGTTAAATCTAGGATTCCGAGAGTGTTTTGATGATCACAAATTTGTAAGTGAACTTAGTCAAAAATAAAAGATAAGAAAAGATAAAATCTCAGAGATGAGGTGAGATAAGATCAAATCAGATTAAGTTGGAAGATTTAGGATTCTATCTCACCACTAATCAAATTGAATTAGAAATACTCGAATGATTGACTAAGAATTGCCTAATGTATGATCCCCTAAACAGGTGCAATCAACTACTCTAGGTTCAGATTTGATGAGGACGATCAAGCGAATCCACCCAAAACAATTCCTAATCTAAGATGCTTTAATGATGCAAAACTTATATTGTTGACCACTTAAACAAGTCCAATAAACAGGCCACACAACCTAGAATCTCCCGCGAGTAATATAGATTATGACACGAATTGCTAGGACTTAGAATTCAATGATCAATCCCTCCTAATGCTCAGACCAATGAAATCAATTACACTAAACAGTCAATAATAAATCTCATGATCATCACAGAGAAAGAACAACATTACAAATAACATGCATATTCAAAAGAAACAAATCACTAAGATTCAATCTCAAATAGGGTTCAGAAACTCCCTAACAAAGATAACTAAAACAAGAAATAGTTCTTCCAAAAGAAAATAAATCAAACTATAGATCTCTACAGAAGATCTTCATTTCTTGCTCTTCTTCGCCTTCAAAAATATGAATTTTGCTCAAGGTTTCGAATAGATCTCTCTAGCTTCTTCTTTTCAAATTTGTCTCTCTTCTGTATATAATCTTCTGGATATGTCTAATGTCATCTTCTCCTTCTGGTTCGGCACGTGTATTTATAGCCCCAAGGTGTTTCTAGGGTTTTCGTAGAGTTTGACAAAGTTTGGAAACCTTTCCATTCAAAGATAATGAAATCTCTAATTGACTTCGTAACAACCTTTGTGGCTGATAATTTTTCCTTTAAAACTCCTTCAAATATGATAAATAATATTTCTCTTTGGATCCCCAAAGAGTTTGGATATGTTTAAAAATCTTTTCCCATCGAAATTCCTCCAAAAAGTTTGAGCGCAAACAGACGAAATTGCGCGCTTATATGGGTTGTAAGATTTAATGGGCTATAACAGAGGCTGTCACGACCCATAATGAAATGTTGTGGTCCGCAAAATGCCATATCATAGCCCGTGATTAACTGTAACGACCCGTAACTCGGGATATTTGACGTTGAAACTTGTATTTTCATGACTTACGGCCCGTAACTGCATATAACGGCCCGTAATGATCTGAATTTCTAAGCTGGAAGCTTCTATGAAGGTCGTAATGGTGTGTAACGGCCTGTGATGGCTTGATCGCTCCTTCTGTCGCTTCATCACGGCCCGTAATGGCTCATCACGGCCCGTGATGTGTGTTGAATGTTGTAATCTTTTTCAAAATGCGCTCTTTTGTTCGTTGATCTCAGCCCTTAGCCTCTTAAGTTGATTTCCTACAAAATAATCACAAAAAGAGTAGAATCATGACTCGAAACAATATGAACAAATAAAGATAAAATAAATGCATGCGATGCCAAAATGTCTCAAAATTATGCCTAGTGCAGACACAAAAATGTGTTATAAAATGCATGCATCAAATACCCCCAAGCTTAAGATCTTGCTTATCCTCAAGCAAGCACAAAGGAAAACTCAAGAGAATTCCATCATAATCATACATCTTGTAGACCAATAATTTTCTCGTACCACCCTCTTACATGTACATCACAAGAGCCTATCACCTTCACCCGAGTTAAGCGATATAGAATTTTTGAATATTAAATATATTTAGATAGTCTCAATCTCAACATTATGCAAAAGAAAATATAGTCTATCATGTAAGAGCATTAGTATTGAATATGCAAGTATCACGTAGGCTTATATTTTTCTTCTTTGTAATCAATTGTTTTAATTTATGCAAGTTCTCATCTACACACAAAATTTCACATGGAAGTCCATGTAACGAGCTTTCAACCGATGGATCCCATACCAGTTGGCCTTAGGTAATTAAGATTAAAGAGTCCCCTATGGGTATACACACTCGAACATTTCTAGATTATTTGTAAAGAGTTGAACTAGATGGAATTCAAGTTGATAAGTAATTCTTGATATTGCACATGGTGGTCTATTTAGTGGGCTTTCAACTCATGACTCCCAAGCCATATGACCTTAGGGCAAAAACTTGATGCGGTTTAAATATACTAGCAAGCACACTAGTCGTTCAAGTAATAAATAAAAAGAGTAAGAATGTCGAACCCACAATGACTAATGTAACCTAACCTTATCTAATTCCAAAGGTTATAGAGAAAAGATTATTTGAGTTTCAGTTCAGAAAATAAAAGATAAGAAAAGATAAAATCTTAGAGATGAGGTTATATAAGATCAAATCAGATTAAGTTGAAAGATTTAGGATTCTATCTCACCACTAATCAAATTGAATTAGAATTGCTCTATTGATGGACTAAGAATTGCCTAAAGTATGATCCCCTAAACAGGTGCAATCAACTACCTAAGGTTCAAATTTGCTGAGGATGTTCAAGCGAATCCACCCCAAACAATTCNGATCAATCCCTCCTAATGCTCAGACCAATGAAATCAATTACACTAAATAATCAATAATCAAATCTCATGATCATCATAGAAAAAGAATAGCATTAAAAATAACATGCATATTAAAAAGAAACAAATCACTAACATTCAATCTCAAATAGGATTCAGAAACTCCCTAACAAAGATAACTAAAACAAGAAATAGTTCTTCAAAAGAAAATAAATCAAACTCTAGATATCTATAGAAGATCTTCATTTCTTGCTCTTCTTCGCCTCCGAAAATATGAATTATGCTCAAGGCTTCGAATAGATCTCTCTGGCTTCTTCTCTTCAAATGTGTTTCTCTTTTGTGTATAATCTTATGGATATATCTAATGTCCTCTTCTCCTTCTGGTTATCCATGTGTATTTATAGCCTCCGAGTTGTTTCTAAGGTTTCCATAGAGTTTGACAAAGTTTGGAAACTTTTCCATCCAAAGATTAGGAAATCTAGTTGAATTCATAACAATCTTTCTGGCTGAGAATTTTTCCTTTAAAACTCCTTCAAATATGATAAATAATATTTTCTTTTGATCCTTAAAGAGTTTGAATAGGTTTAGAAATCTTTTCCCATCGAAATTTCTCCAAAAGATTCGAGTTTGAACGAAAATGAACGAAACTATGGGTGTTGTTATGGGCTGTAACAGAGGCTGTCACGGCCCGTGATGAAATGTAGTAGCCCGTGGAATGCCATATCACGGCCCGTGATCAACTGTAACGGCCCGTAACTCAGAATATTTGATGCTCGAACTTGTATTTTCAAGACTTACGGCATGTAACTGCATATAACGGCCCGTAACGATATGAATTTCTTTGTTGGAAGCTTCGACAAAGGTCATAATTGTTGAGTTTAGGATTCTGAGTGTGTTTGAATGATCACAAATTTGTAAGTGAACTTAGTCTCTACTAATGAACTTGTTGAGCTGAATTCTATAACAGGTTGATTCAAATTCAGATGTTAGATCGACCAAAAGCTAAAAGACTGGACGACTTATGTACAAAAAAGATCTCAGAAGAAACATATGTGTGCAATGGCCGTCCTGAGAACATAGAAGTGGTCGACAGATGTTGAAGAATATATGTAGAGAGGAGCTGAAGCATGAAGGATCAAGAGATGACAGATCGACCAAAGCTGAAGGAATGGGTGACCTGTGCACACGTAAAATATATCAGGAGAACTACATGTGTGCATTGGTCGTCCCAAGCATATGAAGTGGTCGATCAATATTAAAAGAACGATACATGTGAAGAGCTGGAAGTATATATGAAGAGGGATCAGGAGTTAACTGGTCGACCAAAGCTGAAGGATTGGGCG
>LTAE01009859.1:0-14899 GCA_001647135.1 Pontederia paniculata
GCGCGAGACGACCGCCGTGGTGCCTTCCGCTCGCGCGAGACGACCGCGATCGCGCCTGCCTACCGGTGTCCGATCGGAGGAGAGGAAGAGATTGAGGCACTTACCGATGTCCGGAGGAGAGAAAGCCCTAGGGATTCGACGTCAGAAAAAAAGAGAGACGAAGGAGGGGTTTGGGGATTTTGATCGGGTTTAGCGAGCAATATAGCGAGCAGTTTAGCGAGCAAACTCTGCTCGCTAAATTAAACTTCGCCAATGTTTCGTACGATGATTGTTACTCGCTATTATTGCCGCTAATCTGCTCGTTATTAATGAATATAAAATATGCTCGCTAAATGGCCGCAATTTTTCTCGCTAATATTAATAATTTTATTACTCGCGACTTTCTCGTAATTAGCGAGCAAATTAGCGGCAAAAATTTGCTTGCTAGATTTTGCTCGCAAAACGACGTTTTTCTTGTAGTGAGAAGAGAAATCAACTATTGACGAAAGTCCTTGTAGACGAGTGGGTCCTCCTAAAAGATAAGGCTTTGGAGGACCTTATGCATTGTAAGTGGCTAAAGAGGTGGAGTCCCTATAGTCATCAACTTATAGGGATGTCATCTTATGTGGAGAATCAAAACAATGAATTACTACTATGGGTAAGAGGATAATTTCTTTTCAAAAATTAGGCAAGTTACCAAAAGGTAGAAAGGTTGTATGGTGCAATAAAATTTCAAGAAGAAACTCTAGAAGTTAATAGCATGGGATATAAGACATGCATAGTTGCTAAAGGATACAATCAGAAAGGAGTGGAATATAATAAAATCTTCTCACTAGTTATCGAACACACTTTCATCCGAGTGTTGCTTGCCCTTTTAGCACATCATAATTTAGAGCTTGAATAACTATATGTGATGTTTGTCTTCCTACATGCAAAGCTTGAAGAAAACATCTTGATGAGTCAACTAAAGGAGTTCTCTATTTCGGGAAAGGGACACTAATTTTGCACATTGAAGAAGTCATCGTATGGGCTAAAATAGTTTTGTGGCAATGGTACAAAATGTTTGATAGTTTTTTACCAGCAAGGATGTAGCTGAAGTTCTTATGGTTGTTGTGTGCATAAAAAAAAAGTGAAGAACAACTCAATTTATCAATTCTATATGTTGATGATATGATTATTAATTCAAGGAACATGTTAGATGTTCGAGATATGAAGAAACTCTTGAGATTTGACATGAAGGACTTTAGTGCAACTTAGAAAATTTTAAGAATGGAGATAGCAAATACATGGTAAACTATTTTTATCTTAAAAAAAACTATATTCAGAAGATTTTATCCAATGTTAAGATGATTTCAACGAAATATTTGAACACTCCATCAATTTCAAATGTACACTTTTTTATGGTTTTCAACATCAGTGTAGAGAAGTGCATGTCTTCTGTTCTTTATGCAGTGCAATTGGATGCTTAATGTATGAGATCTAACATTACACATGTAGTTGGTGTTGTCAGCATACTTATGAGCAATATAGAGAAAGAGCATTGACAAGTAATGAAATGCATCTTTCGATATTTGAAAGGAGCATTTGATATTGGCCTCATCTATGAAAGTGATATCCAATGCTTGGTTGCTAGTTATTCTGATTCAAATTATGTTGCGAATGTTGATGTGACAAAATCAAGTATATACTATGTCTTCACTTAGGGAAATTCTATTATGAGTTTGAAGGATATTCAATATTCTTAAATTACATTATCACTACAAAGGCAGCATATATGACATTGACAAAATTGACAAAGAAAGAAATCTAACTAGAATGCTTAGTTGAAGATCTTGGATTACATTAGGATTAGACCATATTGGATTGTGAAACTTTAAGTATAATATGACTGGCTAAAGATCAAATTCATCATGAGAGGATCAAACAAATAGATACTAGATATAACTTCATTGATACTGAGAATCTAATTGATATGTTCACTAAGTTGGTTCCTTATAGCAAGTTCCAATATTGTTTGGATTTGCTAAACATAAATAATCGACTCGAGCTTTGAGATGAGACTCATAGTGGTAGAGTATGCCAAATATTTTATTATGAAGATGATTCAAGTCAAGATTTATTGACAATATCTTGAATCTCAACCCAACAATAAACTTGTATGACCTATATGCAATGCAGCCTCTTGAATAATTGGGACGGCTTCGAGCTCGTCCTATACGAGAGTCTCACCCTGGTTAGAAAGCTTGGGAGGGTCTAAGGGGGAAATTCACTAGAATCCCTATGGGACGAAGCCCTCAAAACTTAGACGATTGTAGGTTTTAATTTCCTATTTTATGTTGAGATACTCTATATAAACTTTGTACGATTTGTGTTATTGTGTCTCTATTATATTCTTTTATCATAATGAAGGGTATATCACATCTAAAAATAGATCTCACTAAATTTTGTGTATGTATGTTGATTATTCTCTCTCGCATATTTTTTCTTAACGACAATGGACATAATAATATTTATTTGGTCGGATGGGCGGATTTGCCAATAAAATATTTTGTTAAGCATTAGATAACCTCTCAATCTGAGTTTTTTCATGTCGTTAAACAAGCAATGTTTCTTCCTCATAGGACAATTAGGCAACTTAATGCCCATTCAATTTAATCCGAGTCTGTTATGAATCTTCTCCATCCAATAAACACCACTGGATAAGTTTTTTCAGTTATTTTTTGTTCAAATTATGAGTTATTTAAAACATATAGAAACTATCATCTGAATTAATGCAATTATGATTTTTTTTATAACACCTCCAAATTCACACCCCACCACGTGACATAATACAAACTTTGAGACACTACAACCATTACTTTTTTTAATTGACTTTGACCAAAAGACCGATCAACATTATAAACACGTGGTGCGGTAGCAATAACCTTAAAATAAAACTCTATTAATGAGTCTATCCGAATAAAATATGCTCAGTTACATTGTTCCCATAATGAAAAGAAGAACTACTAAAATAATTGTGATTCAGGATTAGACTCCTATCATGTGCAAGCCTTCATATCACGAACATCTCCATCACTAGTGCCATCACCTACCAATTGTGGTCATCGCATGTAGGATCAAAAATAGGGGAGACAATTCTCCCGAGAGCGATGAAGCCTGATATGTAAAGGAAATGCAATAGGAAAATCATATATAAAGACAAGTAAAAGACTTTAAAGCAAAAAATATATTTTTCCTTACTTTACCTTTTCACATTTTCATTACCTCATATTCTATTGTAACAATATCAGTAACAATTTAATTACAAGAACCTCAATTGTATTATTGTGAAGCAAATCTCATTATTCTTCTATTCAATAGGTTCAAGACCAATTAAATCTCTACTTAGGACTCATTATTCTCTATTCAATTATCACAATCAATTGTGAGGCTTTAATAATCATGAAGGTCATTGTTTGTCCTTCGGTGCCATTAAGATTAACTAGGCTTGAAGAAAATGTTAATCCATAATAACAATTATTTTTGAAAAAAATCAATTTAATAATTGAACCAATAGGAACTTATTTGCAGTCATTCCTAAAGGAACCCTATTGAACCAATAGGAATCCATTTACAATTGTTCCCGAGAGAACCCATAGATAGTTGTTCCTAAATGAAACTAATTTCCCCATGGCTAGGGGTCAATTCATCAAGAACAAATTCATCATCTTTATGAACAATTCAATCACATACAACATTTGTTTTTAAATCTTATTATCATAGAAATCTAGATTTTATACTTCATGCAACAATAAAGACTTAACATAATACAAACTTATTCAACAATCCATTTTCGACAGCGGAAACATAACTCGCGTTCTCACGGACATGATCTATTTTGTGCAAGGGTACGACCCGAGTTAACTGAGGACATGGTTCTTGTCATGTGCCACACGGTCTGCGATCGAGGCGACCCGACCAACGTCTAATAATTCAAATTTACCTTAGAAGACATGACTAGTGCTCGATCGCACATGGCCCGAGTCTTGAGATGACGTTGACATTATCAAGGTATACGACCCGTGTCCGCATGAGACACAATCCATTTCCTGCTGGGTGCGAGAGCACAATTGTGTCGGGGGATGTGGTTGTTTCCCGTAGTCAAACACAACTCGCATTAGGGAGCGACACTCTTTGTTCCAATGCTATTGAGGAACATGGCCCGCATCAAGGGATGACGTGGTCCATTTTCGGCGCTTCGATGCAGTCTCGAGAAACACGACCGACTTCGAGCCCCATAGTCATTCTTAACTAGTGAACGCAGTTTGTTTCACATGAGACGCAATCCACATTTCGTTCGTTGTTTCCCCGTTCGTTGGTGTAGGTTTTCGTCCTCATCTCGTTGTTGGTTAACAATTAAACATAATAACCTTTCATGCATGATCTATAAACACATTTTAGTCTATTGTATATATATATGATAATCCCTAAAATTGATCCTCCTAATTACATACCTGATCTTAAGGTTAGTTTTTTCTTCTTGATCCGTGTGCTTCGATCTTCTCCTCATGTATGATCTCCTATTCTAATGCTCTAGGTGAGAGAAAGAGAGAGAGAATATTCTGATGAGAGCATCTCTCCTCCTAACCTTCTTTTATAGGGGTTTAATAAAAAATAATTCAAGACTAACTCTATTTAATCTCTATTTTTACTTAATCCCGAATTAGCTTATATTATTATTATTTTATTTTATTTTATCTTGAATTATTAAACAATATCTCTTAATTGTAGTTGGGCATGATTCGGGTGGGCACAATACAACTTGTGTTCCTCCATAACACGGCTTGCATTGTGTCTAATTTCTATCCTTTTTCGTAACGCAACTGGTGTCCAATTCGAAGACGATCTGTTTTCATCAATCATCTTCATGTCTTTTATGAATACGACCCATATTGAATCTTTTCTTTTATACTTCAATTACGTTTTATGTTTATGTGCAATACGATTCGTGTATAAATTGAATATGGTAAGTGTTGAATCATTCATTATCTTTTCTTTTATTTTTTTATTATTTTAATCCTGTAAATTTGCTGGATGTTACATTTTTCTTCCCTTGTTCAGTACATAATAATGAAGTTCCCGTCGGCCATAAATAATTTACTGTGTACGAAAGTAATAAAGTTGGAAGTGCCTCGCCGTGCCTTTATATGTTCGTGTGACGGGGACGCTCTACACGCAAGCACCTTATTGGATCCCAAATTTACTTTCATGCCCGACAAATCCGGGTAGGATTCACGTCTCTCTCTCTCTCTCTCTCTCTCTCCGTCCTTCCGCCACGTCGCCGAAGGCTGCCGTCGGTACAGTTTCGTTCTTCTCGACCAATCGGTTCATCTCTCTTTCCTTTGAGCCCTTCAGAAGCCAGTTTCATTGCTGAGCTCTCTCCAAACCAGAGTACGAATCTTCACCTCTTCGAAATCGGAGGAGAAAAGGAGCCATCTTTCTTTCTCCTCACCTCAGTTCCTCGTTTCTCCACCCCCAAAAAAAAAAGATCCAATCTTTAGCCCCTTGGAGCTCGAACGCCATCTTCGCCTGCTAAAAAGGTGTAATTTTGGTCTTTCTGAGCTCCTCCTCGGCGCTCACGTGCTGACGGCGTGATCTGACATTGGCTCTTCCGAGCTCCCGCTGCGCCGTGTTTTCCACTAGAAAGATAACATATTGCGTCCTATTGAACTCTCCTGTGGCCTCCTCCAACCCTCTGCGTTCCAGCATTCGACAGCAATTGCTGGGAATGAGGTGCGGAGAGGGCGCAGAGCCATGTCTAGGCTCAGGCTTATGGCGTCGGACTTCTTTGTCTCCTTCATGTGGGTCTGCTCGGGCGCCATCCTCAGGTACTTGGCCTACATGGTCATAGGAACGGGGATGGATCCCATTTCCCTCCTCATCAAAGGGTCGCTCGCCGTCGTTTACCTCTACAGCTTCGCCCTGATCGGCAAGGCGACCGAGGGCGGGTCTTATAACCCTCTGATGGTCCTCTGCTACGCTATTTTTGGAAACTTCCAGGAGTTCGTTTTTGCGGTGATCGGAAGGATTCCGTCACAGGTATAGTCTTCATACATGGTTCTGTCTGCTTCTTTACCAATGACGTGAGCCTAGTATTTGGTAGTTTATCTGAAGCCACCACCTCCCTTAGGTACATTGTCAAAATACTTATGGCATCTGAAAGCCAGAGTAGTTCTATCTATTTGTCATGTATTTTCTTAGTTCGTTTTCCATTGTTATTATTCTGTGTTGCATGTTCTTTTAGCTTTTGCTTACTTTTTTTTTTCCTTGGACTAGTGGACAATGATACCATGTCTGTGTCTGCTTGCATGTTTATGGATACTCAATCTAAACAGAGTTCCACATTCAATCTCATTGATACGTTTAGAAATTATGTCCGAAGCTCAAAAATACTTTGAAAAGACTAAATAGGAGTCTATTGCATCTGATTGTGGACAGTTGGCGACGACCTTAAACTCACAAAACAAGTAGCACACGGAAAATGATGATGTACTAGGTTGTTAGAGTTCGAGAAGGAAATATTCAGACAGTATTGCAAGCTATTCTTTTCCAAAACTTCATTTTATTGCATTTTGGTTGGTCTAAGGATACTAGACAATGATATCTGAAGGAAAGGAAAAGCACAAAACACTGATGCTAGATCATTAAACAACATTCAAAGTCGAACTATATGGCACCCTTTTGCCAAAGTCAAATAGTAAGCCGAATTGTGGATTCACTTTGGGTGTAAAAAATAAGAAGGAAAAGTGCCCCTTTAAGGTAAATAATATGATAATCATCTTAATAGTGATTTTACAATGATAACAAAACTTAAGCAGTGTAACAGAATTTTTTGCAGATATTTATTGGATGGCCAAAAACATCAATTGTAACCCAAAAGAAGCACCACTGTTCTCACAAGCTGCTTAGAGTCACGGTCATTCCAACAAAGACCAATGACCATGTCAAACGGTTCATAGGATGTCAAATGTGGAAAAGAAGGTATCATCCAATAGTTGCAAAAAAAAAAAAAATCTAAAGTTCTGCAGGACAAATGAATGAAAGCCATAAAAAAATCATCTAAATCGAGCATTCTTTGTGAAAATGGATGTTCCTGAATTTGTTTGGGATCTCTCGAATGCTTGTATAAGTTGTATCAACTCGTCCTTTGTCTTTTGAATATATTACTTCATTTTAGTGATTCAAGATCGTCGGAAAACCTTAGTTTCAACTATTAAATGTGAACTAGATCTTTTGCTTCCTGATGAAATATGTTGAGACATCTGGTCCTTGTTATTTGTTATGTCAATTGAAAATATTTGTATAAGTGAAATAGTTGACGAGGTAAATTCAAGTTAGGATTATGACTAGGAAATCCAGAAAAAAAGCAATGGAATTAGCTTTCTAAACATCAACTTGCTCTGTTCAGGTATTTGGATCTATAGTTGGTGTTTGGTTGATCAACGTGATAGTTCCGGCAGCAGCTAATGGACCTCGTCTAAGTGTTGATGCACATCATGGAGCACTAACTGAAGGACTGCTTACATACATGATAGTGACTGTCTCTCTGAGCCTAAAGAAGCTTCCTAGAAGTTCTTCTACAAGGATATGGATATCAAGCGCAGCAAAAGTAATACTTCACATCCTAGCTTCTGATATGACGGGAGGAATCATGAACCCTGCCGCTGTAAGTATTCAAATATTTCACGATGCAACTTTTTATTTTCATATTTGGAGTATTCATTTTCCTTAAATGTACAATTTCTTTGAGAAGACAAATGTGTTAAGCTTAAACCCTATATTACAATGACTTTTTTTCAAGCGTCTAGTTAACTTGTGCCTTAAGAATCCTTCGATATGACTGTGTTGCTTAGATGCTTGAAGTCAACATGATAAATATATTAGCTCATTTAAAATTAGTGAGTTAAACTGATATCCGTTAAACCGCTCGTTCCTGTTATGAATAGCTAGGCTTGCAAACAGAAGAGTACACAAAGAACTGTGGTTCGTCCTTAGGTAACTGAAAACAAAACAACATTGAATATTAATCAGAAGATAAGAAAAAAAAACTAACACTAGTTTGACGAGCAGAATAAAACTCAATGAACAAAATTTAAAATATCCTCCATCAAGATACAAAATGTTGAATCTAAAGCAAAAAAAAAATTGAAGTATTATGCTTATTGGAAAGTGAAGATGGACTAAGTTACAAATTCTGAAATAGACTATGTGATTGCTCATAGCCGAACCTAAATAGACTTGCAAAATCCTTTATTTCCGAAGGAGAAATATGTTATGGCACATGAGGAACATCCAACCGCCTTTTTATCTTAGTATTTATCAGCAATTTGTATTTTGACATCTATAGTTCGGTTCAATATGACAGATCCTATTGATCATTTTAACCCATAGACGTCCAAGTAGACCTGAATTTGCTAATGCGATAATTATAAAACTGTACAGGCCTTTGCATGGGCTTATGCTCAGGGAGAACATTTGACAAGGGAGCACTTGTGTGTATACTGGCTTGCGCCTGTGGAGGGGACTCTTTTAGGAGTTTGGACCTGCAGCTTATTCATTGTGCCAGAAAGGCATGACCAACTACATCTTAGAGACAAGAAAATTGAGTGATTCCATTGATACTGTATTAGCCATACACTTCTCTCTTTTTTTCCACACTGATGTAAATTCCTCCAAAAGCTTCTCCTGATTACATTATTTTCATGATATGGATTGGATTCTTCTTTTTCCCTTGAGGAAGGACTTCACCTTGTAGGACTCAGGTGCTCTGAGTTTTCAGACATTCTTTCTTATGTAAAGAATCTAAAGATGATAAAATTTTGTACCTTTTCTGTACCTGAAAAAAGCAATAAAAGATTGTACCTTTCTCTCTTTTTTGTCTTTTAGTGGAAGTATGTTGAAACTACATGGAAGTTTCTTTTTTTAATAATTAATAGTCTAATAGGCAGGAGAGAAATACCACAATATCTGGATTCAACGGAGAACCACCGTATGAAACAATGAACTTTTAATGTTATCCAGGTAAAGTACTCATCTTTTCTTTTTAAAAACTGGCATGTACTTCTAGCAGGAAAAAAAACCTCTTGTATTGCTTTTAGGTGGAAATGTAAATCTACTGGTATGTTTTCAACCCTATCCATCAAAGGCATTTTATGAAGTGTGATAGTCCAAAAAAATATACAGTATTCGAGGGTAAAGCTTAATGCCATAAAATTGCACAAAAAACCCTCGACTTTTATCTTTGTTCCAAATATGACCTATACTTTATTTGTTGATTAAAGGTCATCAACTTTTAAATTTATTTCAAAGTTTAACATAAGGATTCAAGGAAAGTGCTCCCTAGTTAAGTAGGGAGCACCATACTACCTACATCATCAACTCTTGGATGTTAAATTTAGGGTGGATATTAAATTTTCTCTCTCCTACTTTTTTTCTCTCTCCTAAATCAAGTCACTATAGATTAAAGATCATATATTATATATATATATAATATCGTTTGTTTATAAAAAAATAAATATATATTTTTCAATTTTTATTAAAAAATAATTCATTATGAGTTTCATCATTCATAAATTATACCGTCGAGATCTATTTTACCTTTTCTATTGAACAACTAATTTTCACATATAATACATTTGGAAGCAATTATTGTTAATGACTCAAAAAATGCAGAATTATATTTTGGAAAAAAGGAAGGTGCTCCCTATTTAACTAGGGAGCACCATGCTATCTACGATTTTAACCATATGATCTTTAATCTATAGTGACTTGATTTAGGAGAGAAAAAAATAGGAGAGAGAATTTAATATCCACTCTAAATTTAACATCCAACGGTTGACGATGTAGGTAGTATGATGCTCCCTACTTAACTAGGGAGCACCTTCCTTGAATCCATATATAAAATAAGTGCTAAAAAAGAGCAAGATTATCTATTTGGTATAGTGGTTAGAGGGTTTTGAGTACTATGTTGAGTTCCAAAGTTCAATCCTTAGCCTCTCCCAATTTTTTTATTTTACTTTTATATGTATCGCCCCCCTCTAATTTTTCATTCTGGGTCCGTCCCTACATATATACATATGCACGTACATAGTGTTCATATGAATTATTTACCACATCAAACTTAATAATCTTATTAAAATTATTTATGAGTCTAAATATAAGAAAGATCGATGCTTTATAATCCAATACAAAAAGTTTAGGCCATACAACATGCATTTGATATTATAAAACTAAACTTATTTGCACTTAATAATTATTTTGAGAAAAATAAGATCATAGTCCATATCAATATTAATATGCGTTTGACATATGGTTCGTGAATTATAATGATAATTTAAAATAACAAGAAAATACAGTTATCATTGAATAATGAGTTTGAACACCTCGAATGAATTACTGAGTTTAAAAATGGAGAACTACATAAATGATGTGAGGGCAAAACATACCACAGTTGTGACTATTCTTTCACCGGATAAGATCAATGGTGTGTGCTATTTTTTGCAACATATGTTTTGAAGAAAGATTATGTAACACACAGCAATGTCAAATAATTAAAAATAAATAATAAAATGGATAAAAAAATAAAAAGTAAGATAAGATATGATATGATTAGAATTAGGAAAAGGATAAGAGTCAAAATTAAAATTGTTATCCCAATATTTTAATACTCATAGTCCTGTCTAAATTAATTTTTAAAAAACTCATAATCACAAGTAAAATAAGAGAGATTAAAATGATTTACACTTGATTTACACTTAAAATATAAATAAATGATTAGAGGAGAGGGGCTCTCATTAATTCTCTCCCTAAGCCCAAACACCAAATTCTCTCTCTCTCTCGAGGACCAAAAAAAGGTGAGGGCTTACCGCAAGAGAGGATCGAGGCATGAGGAGCGAGAAATGAGGCATTAGGAGCGAGAAATGAAGAAGATCAACTAACGTGATCAAGGTATGTAATTAGGAGGATCAATTTTAGGGTTTTCATATGTGTATGATAGGATAAAGGAATTTTATAAGTATTTGCAGGATGCCAAACCCGGACCGCGTCCTAAACGACACGATCTGCATTCGGGACAATGGGAATAATCGTGCCCCTCAAGACTCCGGTCGTGTCCCGTGGACAACACGTCAAAGAAAAACATATTGCGTCACCCTTGGACACGAATTGTGTTCCCAAGCTCAAGGATAGTGCAATCACTGGAAATGAGTTGTGTTATTTCAGGCATAGACCGTAATCCTGCCAAGCCAAGATGACTTAACATAGATAGAGAGAAAATGACTGTGTCTCCTTTGAACACGGACCGTGTCTGTGAGATCATGGATGACACCGACACCCATCGTGTTCTCAGACTACAGTTGGATGATCGAAAATGGACCACGTCGCTCCTCGACGCAAATTGTGTTTCCTCTATAGTGGCGAAATAGAAAATAGACCGAGTCAACCGACGGATGCGTTGCCCAAAATGGGTAACGAAACGCGGACCGGGTCACCTTAAACCGGTCTTGCAAATACTGAACCACATGAGTCATGACAGGGTCGTGTCCTTTTGTGACATGGGTTGTGTCCTCTCACTATAAATTGTGCGATTGCAACTAGAAACAAATGGGTCGTGTTTAGTCTGACGCAGGTCGTGTTTTCCCTACAATTGATTGACAAAGATCTTTTGATATTTATTATCCTATTCAATTGTTTGATTTAACAATGATTGAATGAGTTATAACCTACAGAGGATTAGGTTTTAAATTGAATGTTGCATGTGATCGAATTTATTTGTTATGGGTATGAATCTTTCCCTACGGATTGTTAATGGGTATCAAATGTGGGGTATTATTCGTTCCTTAGGGGACACAAGGTTTTTTCGCGAATCGAGGATTCCTTTGGAGATCATTGTCTATTCCTTCGGGGACGTAGAGTTTCTTCGGAAATCGAGGGTTCCTTCAGGGACCATGCATGGTTTATGAGATCTATTGGGTCGCGGAGAGAGGCCCCAAAGTTAGCTAACCTAAATGGCATTGCAATCAAAGCCAACGACTTTCACGATTGGTAAAAGCTCACTAAAGACTATATTATTTAAATAGCGTAACAAGATAGAGGGAAAATAATGAAGTGATCCAAAGTAAAATGTTAATTGGACTTGAACATATTGATGAAAGATTCATGGGCATCATGATGAGGGACACTATCAATGTTCTCTCCATTGGTGGATCAAAGATAATTATTAATAAGGTTATTGAGTTTTTGTAAGAAAATAAATAAAGTAACGAGAAGACAAAAATGTAAGATAGAGTAAAGTGAATTTATTGATCATGTAATTTGTTTTCTTCATTATATTTTCACATACGATTTATCCTATTGAATTATTACTATACATATTGGGCTTCATCGCTCATGGGAGAATTATCCCCCATGCTATCCCGATTATGATTAAATATTATTTTTCGCAATGATAGATTATAATGTTGACTAATGGATTGGTCAAAATAAAGTCAAAGAGGTAAATTCATAGCGTCTCCGAGAGACATTCGACCATATGATGAGGTGTGCTTTTGGGGTGTTACAAATTATTAGCATTTTCTATTCAAATTTAGGTATTTATTAAAGAGGTATATAAGTAAGTCAACGCATTTAAATATTTAAAATTATTAATAGTTTCATTTTAAAAAACCAGGATTAACTATATTCTTTTTTTGAATCATTTTTCACGAACAATAAATTTTGATTTTTGAAACTAAAATTATTGATAATTTTAAATTCTTACATGAATTTACATGCCAATTTTCTCTTAACGGAGTCTATAAACTTTAGAGAAACACGTCTTCAGCATGAATTTGTTGAATTTAGGATCCCGAGATTATTTTGGTGATCACAAATTTGTGAGGGAATTTAGTTTGGACTGATAAGCTTGTTGAATTGTATTGTGAAAGATAGGATTTTCATGTTCAGAGAATGATAGGTCGACCGAGGTTGATGAACATACGACCTATGCACATGGAAGACATAACAGGAAGATCACATGTGTGCAGCGGTCGTCCAAAGGTTGAGAAGTGGTCGACCAACATGTAGAGCAAAGACCAAAGGAGTAGAGTCAAAGTCTGAGCTGTCGACCAAAGGTATTCAGAGGACGACCGAAGACAAGGCTGAACTAGAGAGGTCACCCGATGAAGAACAGTGGGCGACCAAATGCTTTACACCTACAAAGCAAAGGTTGAAGAATGGGAGGTCCAAGGAGAAGTGGACGCCCAGTGAGGAGACTTAGCCAAAGAGGTGTTTTGGCTACGGAAGGAGAGGTCATTCGAAGATGAAGAATGGACGATCGAAGAGCTAAGGCAGAATGCAATGGTCGTCCAAGGGTTTATGGGTGAAGACAGTGGATGACCGGGAGATTTCCAAGGTTGCAATGGACGTCCGAAGGCTCATGAGTTAAAGCAGCGGACGACCAAAGTTGATGACAGAATGAAGATCGGTCGATCGAAGATGTAATACAGACGATCGATAGATTTCATATGAAGACAAATGTCGTCCGGAGTACTTGGTGAAAAGACAAGTGGATGTCCAGGAGTTTGTCAGATATGAGATGAACTGAAGATCGGATGACCACAGGATGAGTGGACGACCGGTGAAGAGATAGAGGTCGTCCAAGGGCTGAAGAGACAGAGCTGCGGTCGACCAGAGCATCTGGCATATTGAATAGTGGATGTCGAAGGAATTAATGGGTTGTCAGATGACGTCCAAAGAATGTCAGAATGAAGAAAGGACGTCCGAGGATCTCAATGGAAATGAGCAGGCATCCGAAGTTTGTCAGAAGAAGATTTGACGGACGTTCGAGGATCTCATTGGGAAGTGAGCGGATGGCCAAAGTCCTGACTGTAGAGGAAGCGGAGGTCCGAGGATCTCAGTGAAGAATGAGCGGACGCCCGAAGTACCCAAAAAGAAGAGAGTGGACGTTCGAAGAATTCAAGGAGAATCAGTGGACGACCACAAAGATGCCAAAGGGTGTGGCAGAAGTCAAGTCGGTCGATTGACGGTGAAGTGCGGGCGACCGAAGGATCTTGATAGGCCTTCAACTCCAGAAGTGGACGCCCGAGTGATTGAGGTGCAATCAACGAACGACCAAAGAAGTTGAAGGAGATGGCACAAGGTCAAGTCGAGCGACCGAAGGAGCTTGACATGTATCTTCAACTCTAGGAGTGGACGTCCGAGGAAGATTGGGTGCAATCAGCGGACGACCAGAGATGTTGAAGATGGTGGTACAAGGTCAAGATTAGTCGGCCAAAGGTTTGGCAGACGACCGAAGGAGCTTGACGATTGGCTTCACTCGAGAGTGGACGTCCGAGAAGATTGGGGTGCAATCAGCGGACGACCAGAGATGAGTTGAAGCTAGAGGAGTTCAAGATCGGTTGACCGAAGATGAAGCACAGACGACCGAAGGAGCTTGACAAAAGTCTTCAACCGAAGAGTGGACATCCGAGAAGATTGAGGTGCAATCAACGGACGACCAGAGACAGGTTGAAGAAGTTAACTCAAGTCAAGATCGGTCGACCAAAGGCTTTGGCGGACGACCGAAGGAGATTGACAGAGGAACAAAAGCTTCAGACTTTGAACTGCGGACGTCCGAGGGTGAACGATGGATGACCGAGGCACCAGACGGCAGTTCAAGTGAAGACTTCACCAGAGCAACGGTCGGTCGAGGCATGAGTAGTGGGTGACCGAGGTGTAGGTGAAGTGTACTGTACTTGCATTAACGGCTAGTTTTCTGAGTGACAAATTAGGTCATTTTTGCAAAGTATATATTGTAATCCCAAGAGTCTTGGAAAATAACTTTGACAAATTTAGCCAGTGAGTGCTTGAGCGAAAAGACCTTAGTTCCTCCTTCTGTGATTCG
>LTAE01009860.1:0-17809 GCA_001647135.1 Pontederia paniculata
ATTTGACTGAAAAGTCAATAGTCAAGTCAATGTTATATGATGTGTAATGTCGCCCAAAAAGTTTTAAATTTGGGGGCGTTACAGATATAGCCTTAAGCTCTAATTTTGGGTGTGCACCTTCAAGATGAATTAGACAATTAACTAAATCATCTTAATCATATACTTGAATGGAGCCGGATTCGATGGCCTTCTATGAAAAGTCGACTTGATCCGTTCATATAATATTTCAATATTTTTTGAAAAATTTTGTTGGATAGTAGTCTCAAGTGTATATCGCCCTTAAAAGTTAACTTTCCTATTATTTTAATTTGAAATCTTATTCAGACGAAATTTTTACTTAAATATTTAATTTAAGCCTATGTAATAGGAAAAAGTTGGACTTTAACAAAGGAGCACATTAGTTAGCAAACCTAAACTATTATAGTAAGTTAGTAACACTACAAGAAAATTAGTAATTTTTAATGAAATTTATGGTGAAATTTAAAAAAAAATCAATCACAAACATGCTTTCTAACAAAATTTTTGACAGATTTTGAACGTCAGAAAAATGCTCGTTGCAAATGAAACTGTGACAGATATAAATTTCATCAGAAATTGTGAGGAATGTTGTTAGTCAGAATTTCGGACAAACTGTGGAGTGTTATAATCTTTGACAGTCATCCTATCCGTCAGAAATTCTGACGGACTTCGCCCCGTCTCAGATAAAAAGTCCGTCGGAAAGAATTTTCGCCTCAAATTGTGAGGAATATTAGATCGTCAAAAATTTCTATAATAAATTTGCAATTTTCTTGTAGTATAATGGCTATTGATGTGATGCATATAATAAAACTATCAATTGTTCTTCCGTCAGCTTTATCATAAATAAATATGCATAAAACATCAAACAAATCAGGTAATGCGACCGTTCGACTTAAAATAATTGAATATACATTTGGAAAAAAATCAACTTTATCCAACCATATGATCGAGTTTGGAGTAATTTATGTGAATCGTCCTCTAAGTTTAGTTGAATTTCATCTTGATATTTCAACTTTGTTGACAAATTATTCCCTTAGCATTATGTTCACCTAAGGTTCTTTTCACATAATATATATAATAGGTTTTTTATTTCTTTGCAAGTGTTGAACAAGTGGTAGAAATTACAAATAAATATTTTTTATCAATGATATTTAACTTTGCTCGCATTTCACTTTAATTTATAATTAATTGGTCCTCTAAATTTATTTAGTAATAATGTGATTCCTCAGGTTTACAATATGTTCACTCCTCTTCGTATGAGGTAGTATTCTTGTAAAGTTTGTTATGTTCAAGATCTTCTCATTATGTTTGTAGAAACTTATATTTTTTTAGTTGTGACCATGTAAAAAAATTTATTACGAGAACTATTTTTTGTTTCCTTTAACATCCCTCAAGTATGACTTTTTTAGTATATAATATTAAATTATAAACTTACAAATTTTAGTCTATGAATTTATCCTAATTTGTCATTGTTCGAAATTCTATTATTTATTTTGCTAATAATCATAAAATATCATTTTTACCTTACTCCCTTAACACAATAAAAATATTACACAAATAAAGTAAGAGTAATGATTACGTACTATTTTGATTATGTTGTTGATTTCTATTTTTTAATGTCTTTTATATTAAATAAGGATAAAAATAATATTTTATTATTATAAAAAGTAAAGTTAATAGAATTCCGGATGGCATGTGATTGACAAATTGAGAAAAGTTCAAGGATTACAGTTTGTAATTTTGTAATTTAGAGTTATGCAAAGAAAATATAGTTGAAGAGACGTTAAAGAACATAATCACTTGTTCTATCTATTTTAATTCATTAATCGATTGAACTAAATCATATTGATGATTTTGTACCTATAATTCTATCAAGACAAATAAGTTGTGCGCTGACGAAGATGGCTATAAATCAAGACACAAATATGAAAGTTTACACAAAAGAATGCTTAAGTTTTTATGATGATAGATAATCGATCTGGACTCGGCCGGTGAGAACTTTCTCATGTTTCAAAAAAAGTTATATACAACTTGAGGTTGAATTGTTCATTAGTAAGAGATTTAAGATCAACATTTAAAAATCTGATTATTGGAAAGAATTTGAGCCTCTCTTAGGAAGAAGTAATTCTGAAAAAAATATTACCAACATTTTATCTTTGATGAGTTTATAAAAAAATGTTTATTTTCCTAGAGTTAATAATTTATTTTAAATCAATCTAAAAGTCAACTTTTCCGATTATCGTTATAGCATTCGAGATAGTTGAATATATATCAAACTTCGTGATGTTATAATGATCACATTGATATTATGGAATGATAATTATTGGCAAACTCAAAAGTCAACTCTAGTTTAAGTGTTTAGATAAGCCAAATAATCGTCAACTCAAATAATTTTGATCGTATTTATAAATGAATTTTAAAAATTAAGTATTTTCTTATGATAACTTATAAATTTTATATGATTTTGTTTATATTTGTATGATTGCATATGAATATACACTACTCTTCGAGCTAGTTTGGTAAGCTGAAATTGGTATTACATGTACAAACTTTTACTGCATTTAGCTTTCTATTGTATCTTTTTTTAGTAAAAGCAATTACTGCATTCATAGTTATAGAAAGTTGACTGCATCACATGGGAAAGTTGACTACATGTGAACTTGATAATGACTAGCTCCACAGAATAATGATGAGAGAGAAAATATAATAAAGAGAAAAAGAACATTATAACACACTTAACTATATAATTAAAAAATAAAATAATTATATAACATATCTAAGAAATTTATTAAATATATAAAAGTCTAAATATAAAAATTATATTTAAAATTATTGATAAATAAAATATGAAAAAGAATTAATATAAAATAATAATAATTGAAAAGATTACTAAGAAATATATTAAATTTCAAAATTTAAAAACACTTATTAAATAATAACAAGAAAAAAATCACAACAATACATATAAAATTTTGTGTTAAATCATCACTGAATTTAAAAATATTAATTGTTAGTTATAAAAACATTAGATATTAATTATTATTGTTAGTTATAAAAACATTAATTTAAAAATATTAATTATTATTGTTAGTTATAAAAACATTAGATATAAAACTATAATTTTAATAAAAATATATAAATAATAAATTTAAATATTAGATAATTAAATTAATTAAAAAGTAGACTTATAATATGTATAATAAAAATGGGAATAGTTAAAATTAAATAAGATAAAAATATTTAAATAAATATTTTTTTTAATAAATTAATAATACTTATTAATAAAAATATTTTTAGAATTAAATAATTTTTTAATTTAAAATAATAATTTTATTATAATAAACACTTACATCAATCCTTAACTTCAACCAAACAACGTAATTCATTTTCTGAAATTCTATTTACATCTATCCAAACCAAGGAAATATAACTCTTGTAAATACAAATCATCATTAAATTTTCAAATAAAACCATTTACATTCCAAATTTCCTTTTACATCTAACCAAACTACCTTGCGTTTTGCACAATAAAAAATTATAATATTAAATACTTCTTTTAACTAACTTATTAAGATTACGAGTGAAGTTCCCAAAGATCTAGTGCATTTTATCTTCCATTATCCTTTTAACTTATTAAAAAGTTGTTAGATACTCAGTACTTATAAATAATAAAGTTTTTTTTATTACTTCACATTTATGTTATATTAATATAATATAATATTTTTATATTTGAATCTAGGTTACGTAATTTTATATTGTGAAATTATATTATAATCAAATTTATTTGATATATAACATAAAGTTAACCGGATAATTCTATGATACAAATTTATAAAAGGAAAAATGAATTTATTTAAAATCTCGAATTTAACAATATTGTATCAAACTATACTTACTTTGATTAAGTTAATGTTACTTGGAGTAACACACCTAATTTAATAAGTGAAACACCTAATAAAAGAAGTTTGTAAACTCAATATCTATTTAAACTGAGAAGAACAGCATTGGCCAAAATTAGTGGACAATGACACATTATCTCAGCCGCATGAGCGGCCTGAATTCTTCAACCATGGAAAATCTGCCACTTGCGGTCGTCGGCCATCGTACGTTTTCTTCCATAAAGCTGGCGGACAAATTAATTGGACGGCTCTGTCTTCATTAATCATTTATCTTTTTTGGGTGTAGCTGACAAGTTTTTTTTTCGGTGATTGGTTTGGCTGACATATATCAGATACTACATTAACTAGGGTTTAGCAAAAAAAGAAATAAATTGTGAACCGTATACAGAACAAGTAGGTTGTTATCCAAATTCTTAACTCAATCAAATGTGATCAATCTTTTTATTACCTATTCAAATCTAGTAATGCTTGACATCTCACCTAAACCTTAATTAACTAATTAAAAATAAGAATGTCAAATAATAGCTCGTCCCTCAATTTATGAATCAAATATCTAGAATTTGATAAAATTATATACTTCTCCATATTTTGTCTTTCAATTTTTTTGGTACCTACTAAGGACTCCCGGTGTTCAAGATTATTAACATTTGACTAATATTGAGTCGAGACAAAAAAATAAAAATGATATTTCTTCAAATAAATTAATGACTTCAAGATTTGAACTCGGGGCTCCTAACTTTCAATCTTTCAATATGCGATACAAACTTGCTAATCATTTATGCTAATTAAAAATAATTTTTAGTTATTTGTCTTTGATTTTTTATATTAAATTCATGGTCCTAATTTCTAATGAAAAAAAATTATCTAGCCAATTCTATTCTTTTAGAAAAGAAAATCTTTAATACAAAGAAAAATAAAAATTAAAAGTTATGGGTGTTGGCTCAGACACGAGTTTTAGATTGGGGCGAGAGAGTTAATAGTCCGAACAAATACACTATTTATAAAATGATAGCAAATATGATCAGGGTAGAATATAAATAAAAATAAACTAAAACTTAAGGCATATTAATTCAATCCTTAGTGAATTGAACAGTCTTTGCTAGTCTAATCCTCAATCAAAATTACTTAATTACAAAGGATTAATAAAAATTTCACCATCTCATATGGTTCATAAGCCCCAATTTCTAAAAATAAATTCAAAGTTTCATTCACTTTTTTTTTTTGAAAAATTAGAATAGAGATTACAACCATGTATCAAGAGAGTTTATTAAGGGGTCAAAGAGTGTATTGTTCGCTTCTTAATATCGTGTATGTACTGCATAATAAATTACGATATTTCTTATTGTTGATTGTTGATACCTAATATATTTGTTCGTTACATATTTTTTTTTTACATTAAAAATTAACATTTTACATTTTTCGACTTACTGTGGATTTTAAAAGGAAAAAAAAAGGTAATCTATAAATGAAATAAGCAATGCAGAATGTATGATAAATAGTTCTTATAGAGTACGCATAGACTCGAACTACGACCGCTAAAGAAACAAATCACATGCACATTAGTGAAATATCCGAATTAATCTTTTAATCCGTTCCTTTTTTTTCTATTTCGAAAAAATACGATGCAATTAAATGATCTGCATCCATATCCATAGTAGTCCAAGAGGGCGGACAAATACTAATCAAACCGTAAAATTGATAACATAAAAGATCAAAATTTAACACTGAAGAAAATTGCTATGCAACTTTCAAATGAGGGTCTACAACGTGAACTGCAAAAGTCATAAGCTTAATTGAGAACAAGTAAATCCAAGAAAGACGACTTAGCCAAAGAGAAAAACCCAAAAGGTGAAGAAGAGTCTACTGTCGAACTATGACAAATAAATTCATAAATTATGCTGACATTTTCATGGGAATTGAGAACCGTAACGAGCCTTGATTATTATATGATAGATGAATATTAAATAATTTTTTATTTTTGATAATCTTGTGACCTCCATTTACGACACTTTGAGACTCTTGGCATCATAAATTCGACTGAACTGTAAAATTGATAAATGCACATATATATTATCATTCTTTATAATTTATATTTTAAAAAAGAAATAAATAGATGTATCCTCACCAATCTTCCCTGAATCAGATAAAATGAAATAGGTATAAGAAGACAAATGCATAATTAAGCAATAACTTTAAAATAAAAAAAATTAATGTTAGGTATTTTAGGTTAACTGAAGGTGTTTGAAAAAATTGAAGAAATATATTGAAATTTAGGAGTGATAAATTATTGTGGGCCGGAGGAAATAAAATTAAACTCTTTTTCTTAGCAACTGATTTTAACTAACATAGTGTATATTGTTACCCGTACCATAACACAAATGTCATCGCCTTGTTACAATGCCAGTGTTTTAACATTAAGTGACATGCCAATAATTATTATATTATCATAGGCAAGATAACTCTAAGAAAATATTAAAGTCGAGGCCTCCAAGGACAAAGAAAAAAAAAGGTTAAAGTTGAGGTAAAAAGTTCAAAGTTGAACACTTGATTTGACCCCTCTTTCACTTATGGATAAAATAATTGGACAATCACTTTTGGAATAATATGTAAAACTAAGTATTATTTGAAATATAATAATCATTTGAATTATTTTGAAAACTAATATGTTTTAATAGGTTTCATTGTAAGCTGAAATAAGTTGATGAAGACGGGTTCAAACTCTAGACTTTATGATAAAATAAAAGAAAATATATTATTATCTATTGACATAGTTAGGGGCTGTAAGCAAACAAATTGAGAGATAAAAATTTAAAAAATCGATTGGATGCGACATAATTAAAGATTTTTTTTAAAATCCTAAATAATTTCTTTCAAATCGATCCGATGCCATGACTATTGAAATTATCAAGTCACGACGATCATCAATGTGCAATAATTGAACTTTGGGCATTTATATATTGGGTTTTAAATAAGAGTTGGAGACTCATTGGTTGAAAGCTTTAAACTTACAAAAAAATATTTTTTATGTTATTATATAATATCTATATCAATTTTAATACTATAAAAATATTTCTTTATTCAATTCTTCCTGCCATGTTTTCGATTATTTTAACTTCTTATAGTTTATTTAAGGGGAGGACCAACTATACATGCAAGATAATGATTGTGGAGGACCTTATCCACTTTGTTTAAGCATGATATGTTTAAAATACTCATAACTGTAGGCAAACTCATACAATTAATAATACAAATTGAAGGCACGTAGATGTATACGTATCGGAACAATTAATAATATATTGAGGTATACATAATACCATCTTTGGACAATTCAAAAAATATATACGAATAACACGTATAAATGTACGTGTACCTTTTTTTATCTTTTTTTTAGATAGATGCATTTATTTGTTACGTGTAAGGACGCTATGGTAGTTTATACACTCCCGGCTCTTGTAGCCTCACCACTGGAACGGCAACAAGTGGCTTAGCTTTCGACATAACCAGTTCAAACTTCTCGGCAAGTTCGAGTTCAACGACGGCCGACAAGTGCCAGTCGAAGGCGTGCAGTAGCAAAGCGAGCATGTACTGGAGGGTCGTCTCGGCAAACGCCGCCCCGACGCAAATCCTTGTTGGAACGAGTCTTCTGCTGAACTACACTCCAGTCGGTTACACTCCCCACATACACAATCCTCATGCTCAGCTCCTGATTATTAGCCGACTAATGTGTCAATTGCATAACTGCTTGTATTATATAACCAATTGTAACCTCAACTATTATTGCATCTGAGTTCATCAAATATATTGCAAACTCTGTGAATCTTCATGGTATCAGAGCCCTGAGGTTCTTCCTCCCCATTACTAACCAATGAAACCACTCCTCCTCAAACGTTTCCAGCATTACACCAAGCCCACCATTACCTCTCATTGAAACTGACACCCTCCAATTATATTATCTGGATAACTCAGATCAAGTCATTGATTAATAGCTATCAGTTGCAGGGATTTATTGATGGTTCGACACCCTGCCCTTCTGCCCCAACCTCTACCTCTGCACCAACTCCTGCATACATTGAGTGGTGCCATCGTGACCAACTACTCTTAAGTTGGCTAATCTCCTCACTTTCTGAAGAGGTACTACCTCTCGTCGTCGGACTCTCCACCTCCAGCGAGGTATGGCATGCACTTAAGCAAGCGTTCGGCGCACCGACGAAAACGTGTATTCTGCAACTTCAGATGCAGCTACAGTCCCTGAAACAAGGAGACTCCTCCCTTGCTGACTATCTTCGCAATGCCAAACTAATTGTTGATGAGTTAGCAGGCGCTGGTCACGCCTTGTCCACTGCAAACTTCAATGCGGTAGTTTTCAATAACCTGCATCCTGATTACAACACCGTCATCGCTTCCCTGGCCACCAGAAGCACTCCTGTCCAGTTTGCAGAGCTCCAGAGTATACTTACCAACAACTATAATGAGTGGTTTCCGGACACTGGAGCCACTCACCATACGACCCTAGACTTGAACTCCCCATAGACTGCTGAAGCATACACTGGACCTGATCAAATTCAAATTGGCAATGGTACTCAGCTCCCAATTGCGCACATTGGTCGCTCTGCTCTGGCTGCTCCTCTTCGTTCTCTTCATTTAAACAATATTTTGCATACTCCACATATTACCAAACCATTGCTTTCTGTTCGTCAATTCGCACATGATAATGATTGTTTCTTTGAATTTTACTCTAATTGTTTTGATGTCAAGGATCGCAAGTCCCTTCGCCTGCTCCTTCAAGGCACAATTAAAGATGGTCTTTACCATCCGTTGACGATGCCACCTTCACCCTCACCTGCTGCTCATCTTCAACAGCTCTCATCAATCAATTGGCATGCAAGACTTGGCCACCCACACTCTCGCGTTCTTCGCCAGATCCTTCGCATGTAACCGTTTGCACCGCATTCACTCAAAAATAACTCTAGCTGTCCTGCCTGCATGCAGTTCAAGTCTAGCAAACTGCATCTTCCATGCACCAATAATATTAGCTCAACACCATTGCAGCTTCTTTTTGTTGATGTATGGGGTCCTGCTCCAGCAGCCTCAATCAACGGTGCTCGTTATTTTTTAATTATCGTAGATGATTTCTCTCGTTATTCATGGTTGTACCCCTTGATAAATAAATCAGATGTATGCAGAATTTTTCCTCTATTTCACCGTTTTATTGAGAGACAGTTACACTGCAAGCTCCAATGCCTCCAAACCGATCGAGGTGGAGAATTCATATCTTTATGCTCCTACCTGCAGTCCTA
Organism: Pontederia paniculata; assembly: GCA_001647135.1. NCBI lineage: Eukaryota > Viridiplantae > Streptophyta > Magnoliopsida > Commelinales > Pontederiaceae > Pontederia > Pontederia paniculata. The sequence continues at coordinate 9,215 of LTAE01009860.1, forward strand.
AGGCATTAGCCATCAATTGATATTTGCTCACACTCACGAACAAAACGGAAGCGTTGAGTGAAAAATTTGCCACGTTGTTGAAACCTCCTTATCTTTATTAACACATGCTCATGTACCCCAACGGTTTTGGTATTTTGCCATGGAATCCGCTATTTACTTAATCAATCGTCTGCCCACCAAAGTTATTCACTCTCATTCGCCATATTTTCAACTTTTTAAGTGGCACCCTGACTACTCCTTCTTGCGCGTCTTTGGTTGTTTAGTTTATCCTCACACTAGGCCCTACAACCGTCATAAGTTCGACATCCGAGCTCTTCCTTGCGTCTTCCTTGGCTATCCACTAGAGTCTCTCGACTATCGTTGTTATTATCGTGATACTAGCAGGATTTTCCTGGCAAGACATGTTCGCTTTGTTGAGGACATCTTCCCCTTCTCTCAAGCAGTGCGATCTCCCATTCCCATGCAATCACATGCAAGTCCTTATCTTTCAGTTTCTCTACCATTGCCATATGTTTCCAGTTCATCAGCTCAACTTGAGAGCTCAGCCACCTCATCTTCTCCTACATCACCTGACCCACCTTCAGCCCCTGTGCACCGTCAACTTCGCCAAAGGCCGCCTGTCAACTACCGCCGTCTTGCTGGTTTAAAATCCCTCAACTCGACCACATTAACATCGTCTATCTCACCAACTAGCTTTACCTCAACGAATAAGTTGCCTCAATGGAGGCTTGCCATGGAAGCAGAACACAAGGCACTAATTAACAATGGCACTTGGACACTTGTCCCATGCCATTCTTCTATGAATATATTGGTTGTAGGTGGATTTAACGCACCAAACTTAAAGATGATGGATGTCTCGACAAACACAAGGCGTGACTTGTTGCAAAGGGATTTCACCAAACTCCGGGCGTCGACTATCATAACACATTCAGCCCGATCATAAAGCCTACAACAGTTCGACTAATTCTCTCCCTTGCTCTCTCTCAACACTGGCCCTTGCATCAACTAGATGTTAGCAACGCATTCCTTCATGGAGATCTCAACGAAACAATATATATGGAGCAACCATCAGGTTTTCGAGATTCAACTCGCCCATCACATGTTTGCCGCTTAAACAAGTCATTATATGGTTTAAAGCAGGCACTGAGAGCTTGGTTTCATACCCTTAGCACTGCACTACATCATTTCGGGTTTCAAGGATCAGCAACTGATCCCTCTCTTTTCATCTACCGGATTGCGTCGGGTGTTGCTTACCTTCTTGTTTATGTTGATGATATTATCTTGACAGGATCTTCGTCTAAGCACTGCACTACATCATTTCGGGTTTCAAGGATCAGCAACTGATCCCTCTCTTTTCATCTACCGGATTGCGTCGGGTGTTGCTTACCTTCTTGTTTATGTTGATGATATTATCTTGACAGGATCTTCGTCTACTTTGTTGGTCTCCATCACCAGATTTTTGCATTCAAAATTTGCACTTCGAGACCTTGGCGAACTTCTTTTTTTTCTTGGTGTTGAAGTACTCAAGACTCCTTCAGGCTTTGTTCTCTCTCAACAGCAATATATCAAGAAGATTCTCACAAAAGTTGCAATGACTGAAGCTAAACCTGTGGCAACTCCTATTGCTCCCAACACCAAGCTTATACCTTCCTCAAAACTCTATTCTGATCCTATTCTCTACAGACAAATTGTAGGCACACTTCAATATCTCACAATTACATGGCCTGATATTGCCTACTCAGTTTGCTCTGTCAGTCAGTTCATGAATGCACCTTCTCCAGAAAATTGGCAAAGCGTCAAGCGCATCCTGCAGTATTTAAAGGGAACAACTACCATGGGCCTTCACTTTACTGCTACATCAAATGCTCAGCTTCAAGCCTTCATCGACGCTGATTGGGCAAGCAGTCATGATCGCAAATTTGTGGGAGGCTATGCGATATATCATGACTCCAATTTAATTTCTTGGTCGGCCAAAAAGCAACGCACTGTATCACGTTCCTCGACAAAGTCCGAGTATAAGGCGCTCGTTAATACAACTGCTGAACTAATCTGGCTTCAGTCTCTGCTCATAGAACTCGGCCAGGCTCTATCCTCTTCACTGATTCTTTGGTGTGACAACATAGGTGCCACTTACCTAGCTGCTAATCCCATATTTCATGCTAGGACAAAGCATTTGGAAATTAACTTTCACTTTGTACGTGATGAAGTCATCAAACGCCAATTACAAGTCTGTTACATCTCCACCAAAGATCAGATCGCTGATATCATGACCAAACCACTTACTGGAATGAGGTTTCAATTCTTACGGGACAAGCTCCGTCTCGGTCCACGACCTCCCTACGCTTGAGGGGGATGTTGGAACGAGTCTTCTGCTGATATACACTCTAGTCGGTTACACTCCCCACATACACAATCCTCATGCTCAGCTCCTGATTATTAGCCGACTACTATGTCAATTGCATAACTGTCTGTATTATATAACCAATTGTAACCTCAACTATTATTGCATCTGAGTTCATCAATATATTGCAAACTCTGTGAATCTACAATCCTCCTCCAAAACCCGAACGGAAGATAGCTGAAGTCATTGCCTTCACCGTTGCCGTCGTGACGCCGCCGCTAGAAACCTCTCCGGCTTGAACTCTTCGGGGTCCTCCCAAAGCGAGGGGTCCCTCTGGATCGCCCACACGTTGATGAACACGCTTGTACCTTTCGGGATCGTGTAGCCGCCCACGATGCAAGACGAGCTCGGCATGTGCGGGACGAGGAGCGGGATGACCGGGTGCAGGCGCAACGTCTCCTTGACGACTGCGTCGAGGTAGGGCAACCTGCAGACGTCGGAATCCTCTACAGCTCTATGCCTGCCCACCGTCGCGTCGAGCCCTTCGTGCACTCTCGCCATGGCATCGGGATGGTGGAGCAGCTCGGCCATCGCCCACTCCATGGTCGTCGCGGTTGTGTGCGTTGCTCCCGCCAACATGTTCTGCGTTGCATATTTGAGATTCCCTATTACAATTATTCATCGAATTTAATCTAAAAAGTGAAGCGACGTTGTGTTCTCCGGCCACTCACCAAGATCAACCCGCAGACATTGTTCATGTTAATTGGAGTCTGTGGATCACCTCTCTCCACGATCTCTAGCAGCACCTGAAGGAAGGTTCTCTTCCTGGTACCTAGCGATGCACCTTTAGTCCTGCTGCTACTGCTCGTCGTTTGCAGGATGAGCTTGTCCAATAACATCTCAAATCGTGCCATCAGCAGCTTCATCCTTCTCCCAAGACCTTGCAAATCCAACGCTGCGACCGCTGGAATGAAGTCGGATATGTTCGGCGCCCCTATGGTACCAACGATGCCTTCGACGACCTCCACGAGCTCCTTTGTCACGATGTTATCCTCATGGGAGCCGACTTCCACATATGTTGACGTCTCGCCCCACAGCATGCTCGTCATCACGTCGACCGTCGCGAGCAGCACCAGCTCCAACGCCTTATGGGCTCCCCGACGCGCTCCAGGATGCTAGCCACGAAACGACGCACCTCTTGCCGACGCGCCGGTCGGACGACTTCGAGGTTGGCTTGGGAGAGGAGATCCCGTACGCACACCTTCCGGAGAGCGCGCCAAACCGGTCCGTAGGGAGCAAACAATATGTCGTGGGGCGAATTAGGGAAGGCGCGAATGACGGCAGGCAGGGGGTGGTTGGCGAAGACGAGGTCGTTGTCCTTAAGCACCTCCCTGGCAGCGGCCGGGGAGGAGACGACGACGAAGAGTTGGGTGCCAAGGCGGAGGCTGAACACGGGGCCGTAAGAGCGAGCGAGGCCGGCGAAGTGGCGGGGGAGGCACGGGTCAAGGAAGGGAAGGCAGCCGAGGAGTGGCAAGCCGAGGGGACCCGGAGGGAGGCCAGGGGCACGGCCGCGACGACGATGGTCGTGCTTTGAAAGCTTAGAGAGGAGGACGGTGATGGTTGTGATGTGCACAAGGACGACAAGAACAGGTCCGGTTTGATCACTAGGTGCCATAATTTGCTTCTTCTCTAACTCTTTTTATGTAGTTTGGTATTATATGTATATACCAAATCACACCTCAATTAAGATCGAACCACGCTTCAATGGCTCATGTTCCACTTATTCTTATCCTATATATATACATACATATATATATAACGATAATGAATCAATAACACATCTTTAAATTGTATATATGTAATGATAAAAAATATGCTTCATGTATGCGGTATAAAAAATGCATATACATTATATACATGTACGAGGATAAAATGTTTTTTTTTCACTGTATATCCACGTATGTTCGGTTGTTAACGATTATTAATATATATAAATTTGAAGACAGTATATGGTAAACTGAAAGTATATACGAGAAAGAGCAGAAAAGAACATTTTAATAAAATTAACTATTCCGTAAAATACTAACATTAGTCAAGTCTATAAGACAAACCTATTAGACCAACCAATTATGTCAACTATACTCGGTTTATGGATAAAATATTTTTGCTGCTCGCTCACCTCTTGCTGGAATTATGCAGCAAAGTTCATCAACCGTTGGATCTTAAACTTGATATCGATCTGTTGTTTTGAATGGTGTGATTTTATCTTACCGATCGTCTTCTCTTTGCCAACTCTTCTCCTCGTTGGTGAGACAATGACAACTCTTATGATATCGTCTCCATGATCTCATAAGCCTGCTCCCGTTAACGTCCGGCCACCTCTCCAACCAGTGTTCAAGCTTGACATATCCGCAAAAACCTCAATGTGAGCATCATCCATGCGTGCTCTCGCGCATAGCCCCATCACAGGAGGTCTATGAGTATTGGTGTTAGTTATCTGACTTGATAACCGATAAGTTTGTTCGAGATCGACTCAAATTCTTAGGATAAATAATAATGAGTCGGGTATATATTTTTTTTTCTTGTATCGTTCTAGCTATTAACTTCAACTAATTTCTATCGCAAATCAATCATATGATTTTTATGTCAGTTATCTTAGTTCATTAATAATATTAAATATTAAAATGATAATGATAAAAGATAATGGATCAGAGATAATTTTCACGTCGGTTATTTAACTCTTAATTTTAATAATATTACATATTTAAATACAATTATTTATTATTTGTATTGTGTATATCAATAAAATAAACTAGTAAGTCACCAATTAATATAATTACTAATAAAATATAAGCGATTTGTGTATCATTACTTTTTATTTATTCTACTATTAATGAGAAAATTAAAGTGAACATACAATTAAAAAAGTTATAAAGAAACTACAAAATAAAATATTAGAACAAGTTGAAGTAACGATGTCTTAGTTATTATCTTATTTTATTAATATAACAAGAAAAATAACACAAAATAATAAAAGTTATCAAAGAATAATATAAAGTTTTAAAATAAATTATATTAAAAGAATATTTAAAAATCTAGTGGCTGACCGATTCCCTAGTCAGTCGATGGGTCGTTGGAAAAACATTAAAATCTTATTAAATGATTCGGCGATCCATTAAATTAATGGACCTACTAAAACTTATCGGAGAACAAGAATATGCAACAAGAATATTTGAACTCGTTCAGTTAACACTTGATTGATCAGATCTAAGCCCATCCAATGCCAGCTCCGACGACTTTATTGTGAGGTCAACTGACTTCTCTTAGTTCTCAATAAATAATTCAATTTAATATATTAATTTTAATTATGTTTAGACTAATTAAAATGTAATGACGAAGTCAATTTGATAAGTAAGTTGTAATAAGTCTTTGAATAAAAATATAAGAATCGAAAACATAGAAATATATTTTTTAATAAAAAAATTTAGTTGAATTTAAAATTTATAATACTAAATTATTTTTATTATATATTGAATATAAAATAATAAAATATTTTCTACAAAAATATAATTAATAATATAAAATTAATCTAATAAATAATATAGTAAAGTATTTTGTAAAATTTATTTTATTAACATAATAAATTAATTTACAAAATGTAAAAAATGAGATAATTAATATTTTATAATTATATTATTAAGTTAGCATACTAATTAATTTATTATTAAAAATTTGAAGCAATATTAAAAGTAAAAGTTATATTATAAAGTTGATTTAAAATAGTAAAGAAATAAGAGATAAGAAAGAAAAAAAGAGAAAGAAAAGTCAAAGTGTCAAATAAAAATAAAAAATCAGAACTCATTCACTTTCAATTCTTACTTTTAGCAAGAATAGGGGCTGTGTGACCTAGGTTTCAATTTTAGATTCTTGCTCCGATTCTATTAAGCACGGCAATCGTTTGAACGAGACAAACAATTTACTACTCTCCGTTTTCCATCTTTTCTCTTTTAGAACAAGAATTTCCAAGATTAAATTTTATGAAGAAAAAAGATAAGTATTCAGCGGTATATACTACAAAAGTTTTAATTCGAACTCATCCATAATCTAAATTAAACAACAATAAAAAATTATCAATAATTTAAAATTTAAAATATGCGGTGTATATAAATTACTATATTATATCCATCAATCCCTTGTATGAATATCATTATTGGAAAAAAAATTCGAGCCTCTCTTAAGAATTCGTCATTTTATAAAGATATTTTCGTAGATTTAATCATTTGATTTTGTTTTGGGCTGATATTAATCATTTGATTTTGATCAATCTTAGAGGGAGGAGCGCCAGAGGATCCTTCAGAACGGCAGGGTGAAGGAGTTGAAGGTGTGCAACCTTAGCAAGACGTCACCAAATACTCGAAAGACCATAGTATTTCTTCCTCCAACCGAATGTCATATTGATGGCAGAGAGCCAGCCCCTCCAGTGGAAGAGCAACGCGTAAGGAACATCGATCCATGTCAATGGTTCCCCATATCGCCAAAGGTAAAGATGGCGGTAGGGTGTCGTTCCATTATCCACAGTTGACGACGACCAACTATACCACGTGGGCAATCAAGGTAGAGGCTTGATGGATGCTCAGGGCGTTTGGGATGCAATAGAACCGGAGGCAGGACCTACCGTAGTCGCCAAGAAGGACAAGTTGGTAAGAGCATATCTTCTCCAAACTCTTCCATAAGATATACTTTTGCAGGTAGCCAGCAAGAAGACGGCTAAGCTCTGGGACAGTCTCAGGACGAGATTTGTCGGAGCTAATCGAGTTAAGGCAGCACACCTATCAAATCTAAAGATTGTGTTCGACGCGATATGAATGAATAGGGAGAGAGCTTGGACGAGTATGCTGGCAAGTTGGCCGGTATGTCAGCAAAATACATCAACTTGAGGTCGATATTGGATGATGCAGTGCTAGTAAAGAAGTTGCTCGACAGTGTGCCAAATATGTTCTTTCTTGTCATCACTGGTATTGAATAGTTCTGCAACATCAATAACATGTCATTTGAAGAAGCAATCGGGCGATTGAAGACGTGGGAAGAGCGCGCATGTTAGCATGCACCCGTTAGCAATGTAAGTGGAGAACTTCTACTAAGTGAGACTGAATGGCAAGCACGAAAGAAGAATGGTGATGGTGTGTCATCAAATAAGAAGGACGAAACCTTAGATTCTGACATTGATGACGATCACGATGGACGAGGATGTGGCAGAGTGATGCGTGCTAATTATACATATAATATTGCTAGCAAGTGCACTAGTCGTATCAAGTAATAGTTCAACAGTGAGTTGAGTAACGATCCCACGAGGAATTTATTCTATCAATATCTAACATAATATTTTAATGAGAGGGTACATTGAGTTTGATGAATTTATTAATTATAAAAATAAATAATAAATAATGGTAAAGATTTAACAATTAAGTGTCAGAATGATGACTTGAGCACTGGACTTAGATGAATAAAATAAGAGAATTATGAGTTTTAACAAATCAATTTTAGTTTTTAGTTTTTCTCAAGAGAATTAAGTTTTACTAAAATTTAGATGTCCTATCTAGGATGCATCTGCTAAATCAAATATAATAAGATAATCGTTCCTATCCAGGATGACAACTCTCTTATTAGGGTTTGAAATGCATTAAGTTGTAAAACCTAGACTGAGGATCGTTCATATCCAGGATGACAATTCAATAGATCCTACATCCAACATTCCTATCTAGGATGACATCAGATGTGACATGCAATGTATAAAGAGTAAATAATTTCTTAGATCCAATGCCTTACATATAAATTATTCTTATCTAAGATGATAACTCATTCATAAATCATTAATCAAGAAAAACATTTCAGAAGAATCCAACAAAGAATGCGCAAGAGATTGAAAAATAACTTAAATTGATATTCACAAAATTTAGGGTTTCTCAGTTTCCCTTTTTATAATAAAAATCCTCCAAAAGAAATTAACTTTAATACATGGGAGTTCATCCTTTGTATAGATAGGAGAAGATACATGAACAATTACAAATAAAATAACACAGAATAATTACACCTTGAATTTCTTGATGATCATCAATCCTTTTCTCTAGGGTTTTGGGTGTTATTTATAGGGATAGAGAGACCTTGGGATGATAGAATTCATCTAGGATTAGAGTAGGGTTGATAAGAGATCAGAATCGTCGAAAAATTCCATAAAAAATATATTATATTACAAA
>LTAE01009862.1:0-17805 GCA_001647135.1 Pontederia paniculata
GAGGAGACATTCATTTGGTTGTTTGAAAAATGGTTGGAATGCATGAATGGTAAGTATCCTAATTGCATTATCACTGATCAAGATATCACAATGGGTAATGCGATAGGTAAAGTTTTCCCACACACTAAGCATATATTTTGCACTTGGCATATTGGGAGAAACACGATGATCCATCTTCAAGATTTATATGCGCAAGGGACATTTAAGCAAGATTACAATAAATGGATTTATGAATCCACTAGTGTAGATGGATTTGAGGATTCTTGGCTTTCTCTAAAGCAGAAGTATGATATTCGAGATGGCCACTGGTTAGAAAACATGTACAAGAAGCGCAAACAATGGGTGTCATTATATTTTAGAGATCTTTTTACTGCAGGTATGCATACTACTCAAAGGGTAGAAAGTATTAATGCCTTTTTTGACGGTTTCGTTAACGCGCATACATCGTTGACTGATTTTATACAACAATATGATATAGCGGTTGAATCTCATCGTGGTGTTGAAGAACGAGAGAATTTTCTAACTATGAATAAGAAGCCTGTGTTGATTAGCAAATGTCCATTAGAGGAGCATGCAAGCAAAATATATACAAAGAATATATTTTGCAAATTTCAAGATGAAATTGAACAAGTCTCGACAACATATGCACGCAAGAGATCTAAAGATGGTGACAATGCTTTCTACTCGGTATATCCATTACGAGGCATGGATGAAGGGAAGAACATTGTTGAATTTAGTCGGCATCCAAAAATTTTAATGAGATGTTCTTGCAAAAAATTTGAACAAGAAGGCATTTTTTGTTGTCATGTTTTAAATGTTCTTGTCAAGAAAGGATTTGTAAACTTACCCGAGGAATATGTTCTTCATCGTTGGACGATATGTGCGAGATATTCACAATCAAAGAGATATGACACAACTTCCATTTATGAAGATGATATTTCTCCCCTACAAAGATTAAGTTGGCAAAGTAATATTTGGATATTAGAAAAATTTGGTTTGATTTTCGGGAGACATTTAAGGTTTGGGGCTCCACTTATAGATGAAGTTTTAAAAAAAATTGCAGCCTTTGACCGTACGGATGTAGTGGCGGGCCAAGCATTTGAACCAATTGTTACCAATGTCCCTTCAACCTTCACCAATTTGCATGGGTCACAATTTGCTATACGTGATCCTATTCATGTGAAGGCCAAGGGTCGACCAAGAAATGTAACTAGGATTAAATCTAGTGCAGAAATCTCAATGTCACAAAATGAATCGAAAAAGAGAACCTGCGGTGGATGTGGAAAGAAGGGACATAATAAAAGAAATTGCCCAATATTGAAGGTAAATTAAAGTCTCCATATAATTTCTTAAATTCTTTTTATATTTATGTTGACTACTTTTATTATTTGATTGATTAGGATGGCTATCTTGGATCGCAACAAAGTAACAATTCATTAGTTTGATCACACGATGATATTAGAATATGGTAAGAATGTCTTTATCTCCTTTGTTATACGGTAGGAAATGAGTACATGTTGATGGCATCTCATATATGTTCTTTTACTGTGCATTACAGGTTTTGGATAGATTTTGGACTTGAAACTTTTTTAGACCAAAGAACATGCTCTTGTAAGTAACTTAATGTGAGATTCAGAATTTTTTTTGTACTTTACTGTGCACCACGAGGCACTATCTCCACCACTTTACTGTGCACCACCATTTTTTTGTAAGAACATGCTCTTTCAAAAATATTTTTGTACTTTACTGTGCACCACCATGCACTATCTCCACACTATACTGTGCACCACCATTTTTTGTAAGAACATGCTCTTGTATTTTTAAGGCAATAGAGGGATATGGTTAGTCGTGTTTGGCATTCAACATGTAGATGGATTAGAGAGAAAAGATTAGTCGTGATTGCACTACTAAGAGTTTTACTTTAAGGCAATAGAGGGATATGGTTAGTCATGTTTGGCATATGGTTAGCGGTATNGGGTGGAGCAGCCGACAGTGGGAGCGGGTTGCAGAGGGAGCAGCAGTGCCGATGCCGACGCCGAGGGAGGAGCAACGCGGGCGAAGAGGGGGAACGAGCAACGCAGGGAACACCACCCGGGCGAGGGCGCGGGTGGAGCAGCCGGCAGCGGGAGCAGGCGAGGGCTCGGGCGCGGGCGTGGGCTCGAGCGCGGGTGGAACAACAGGCGAAAGGGAACACCGGCCGGGCGAGGGCGCGGGTGGAGCAGCCGACAGTGGGAGCGGGTTGCAGAGGGAGCAGCAGTGCCGATGCCGACGCCGAGGGAGGAGCAACGCGGGCGAAGAGGGGGAACGAGCAACGCAGGGAACACCACCCGGGCGAGGGCGCGGGTGGAGCAGCCGGCAGCGGGAGCAGGCGAGGGCTCGGGCGCGGGCGTGGGCTCGAGCGCGGGTGGAACAACAGGCGAAAGGGAACACCGGCCGGGCGAGGGCGCGGGTGGAGCAGCCGACAGTGGGAGCGGGTTGCAGAGGGAGCAGCAGTGCCGATGCCGACGCCGAGGGAGGAGCAACGCGGGCGAAGAGGGGGAACGAGCAACGCAGGGAACACCACCCGGGCGAGGGCGCGGGTGGAGCAGCCGGCAGCGGGAGCAGGCGAGGGCTCGGGCGCGGGCGTGGGCTCGAGCGCGGGTGGAACAACAGGCGAAAGGGAACACCGGCCGGGCGAGGGCGCGGGTGGAGCAGCCGACAGTGGGAGCGGGTTGCAGAGGGAGCAGCAGTGCCGATGCCGACGCCGAGGGAGGAGCAACGCGGGCGAAGAGGGGGAACGAGCAACGCAGGGAACACCACCCGGGCGAGGGCGCGGGTGGAGCAGCCGGCAGCGGGAGCAGGCGAGGGCTCGGGCGCGGGCGTGGGCTCGAGCGCGGGTGGAACAACAGGCGAAAGGGAACACCGGCCGGGCGAGGGCGCGGGTGGAGCAGCCGACAGTGGGAGCGGGTTGCAGAGGGAGCAGCAGTGCCGATGCCGACGCCGAGGGAGGAGCAACGCGGGCGAAGAGGGGGAACGAGCAACGCAGGGAACACCACCCGGGCGAGGGCGCGGGTGGAGCAGCCGGCAGCGGGAGCAGGCGAGGGCTCGGGCGCGGGCGTGGGCTCGAGCGCGGGTGGAACAACAGGCGAAAGGGAACACCGGCCGGGCGAGGGCGCGGGTGGAGCAGCCGACAGTGGGAGCGGGTTGCAGAGGGAGCAGCAGTGCCGATGCCGACGCCGAGGGAGGAGCAACGCGGGCGAAGAGGGGGAACGAGCAACGCAGGGAACACCACCCGGGCGAGGGCGCGGGTGGAGCAGCCGGCAGCGGGAGCAGGCGAGGGCTCGGGCGCGGGCGTGGGCTCGAGCGCGGGTGGAACAACAGGCGAAAGGGAACACCGGCCGGGCGAGGGCGCGGGTGGAGCAGCCGACAGTGGGAGCGGGTTGCAGAGGGAGCAGCAGTGCCGATGCCGACGCCGAGGGAGGAGCAACGCGGGCGAAGAGGGGGAACGAGCAACGCAGGGAACACCACCCGGGCGAGGGCGCGGGTGGAGCAGCCGGCAGCGGGAGCAGGCGAGGGCTCGGGCGCGGGCGTGGGCTCGAGCGCGGGTGGAACAACAGGCGAAAGGGAACACCGGCCGGGCGAGGGCGCGGGTGGAGCAGCCGACAGTGGGAGCGGGTTGCAGAGGGAGCAGCAGTGCCGATGCCGACGCCGAGGGAGGAGCAACGCGGGCGAAGAGGGGGAACGAGCAACGCAGGGAACACCACCCGGGCGAGGGCGCGGGTGGAGCAGCCGGCAGCGGGAGCAGGCGAGGGCTCGGGCGCGGGCGTGGGCTCGAGCGCGGGTGGAACAACAGGCGAAAGGGAACACCGGCCGGGCGAGGGCGCGGGTGGAGCAGCCGACAGTGGGAGCGGGTTGCAGAGGGAGCAGCAGTGCCGATGCCGACGCCGAGGGAGGAGCAACGCGGGCGAAGAGGGGGAACGAGCAACGCAGGGAACACCACCCGGGCGAGGGCGCGGGTGGAGCAGCCGGCAGCGGGAGCAGGCGAGGGCTCGGGCGCGGGCGTGGGCTCGAGCGCGGGTGGAACAACAGGCGAAAGGGAACACCGGCCGGGCGAGGGCGCGGGTGGAGCAGCCGACAGTGGGAGCGGGTTGCAGAGGGAGCAGCAGTGCCGATGCCGACGCCGAGGGAGGAGCAACGCGGGCGAAGAGGGGGAACGAGCAACGCAGGGAACACCACCCGGGCGAGGGCGCGGGTGGAGCAGCCGGCAGCGGGAGCAGGCGAGGGCTCGGGCGCGGGCGTGGGCTCGAGCGCGGGTGGAACAACAGGCGAAAGGGAACACCGGCCGGGCGAGGGCGCGGGTGGAGCAGCCGGCAGCGGGAGCGGGTCGCAGAGGGAGCAGCAACGCCGATGCCGGCGCCGAGGGAGGAGCAACGCGGGCAAAGAAGGGGAACGAGCGACACAAAGAATAAGACAACTAGGGTTGTGTATTAAACCGGCATCCATCAATTTAGTCTTCCTTTGAACCGGATTCCAGTTGCCTTCAAAGACGGTTCAGATCACCTCCATTAAAAACGGATCCAATGGTTATAGATTAAAGAGACAGGGTGTCCCTCTTTTAAATGAGGGACACCTCCATTAAACCCATTTTCAAATGAAGGCATTAACGAACAAAAAGTAGCCAATGCATCTTCATTTTAGGCATGGCTCATTGATAGGGCATTACAAAAGCATGTCTAAAAGGAACCTTCTGCTCTGTCACAAAGAGCAGTTCCCAAGTATTTATAAGAGAACTCATTCCAGAAAGATAACTTGATTCTTCATCATTGCCAGTTTGCCACCAGTGAACATGATTCTGGGACGAGCTATTCCAGAATAATACTTCCAAAATGACTTCATTGAACTCTGACTTAACACACAAGCTTTCTACATCATTATCATTCCTAATTGTCTGCTCAGACATGTATCCCATAGGCAAATCTTCATGACACTCCTAGCAGATGAACATTTATTTAACAAGCAATTTAGCAGCCAAAAGAATAGTTCCAAAATGTATCTGGTTTCAGAAATGCAGATCTACCTTTGCTATAGAAACCTCGGGAGTATGCATTTGAAATTGTAATAATTAAGAGGTAAATAATATGCCACAATATCCTTCATTTTTCATCATTCAAGATTACCTGAACTATCAAAATTGAGGACTTATCTTTTGCTTTTGGCTAAAGCTTAATCCAACATTAACAGTTATTCTGAGAACATCCAAATTGGCAGAAAGATTGTGTTACTGATGCTCAAATTACAGGGGATGCTCAAGAAGTATTCAAACATGGAAAATAGCATATCAAACATATGCAACTTGGGTGCTCAGAACAATGTGTAAAAGAAGATCCAATTAATATGCAGAAGGTGAAGTCAAAAACTCAAATGAGTTTATGACAAGAACCAGTATTGTCCTGCAGGCTCGTCCAGAAAATAGAAATGAAGAACTGCTCTTGTCATTAACGACTAAAAAGACAAAAACTCAAATGAGTTTATGACAAGAACCAGTAGTGTCCTGCAGGCTTGTCCAGAAAATAGAAATGAAGAACCTGCTCTTGTCATTAACGACTAAAAAGACCAGTAGACAACATATTGTTTATTGTATTTATATGATCTCATATTATGCAATCAAAATGAAAGGCAAATATTACAAAGGCATGTCAGAGATTAAATTTCTTGAAATATAACACAAGTGCTGGTATCGGATAATTTACAAAATCTTAGAATTTGTATGAAAAGAAGTGTTGGCATAGGTTTATCACCATGTACCATAGATCATAATACGAAATTCACGAACAATTTAGCATTAGCAAACAAGCACTTAGTTATAATGCAATAAGGATACAAAGGGACGTTCTGCACATTCAATTGACTAATTTAAAGGACAAGATGAAACATACTATTTTTGTTTAGGTTTTTACAGAACGTAGATTGCTGATATTTTTTAGGATGAAAAACGATGATTAATCAAAAGGTGCAGTCATCCCGTAGAATGCTAATATTATACATTCAATTTAGATTAGTATATCTATCAAAACTTTTAGAATACATTTACCAACTTTTGAGGCTAACTTCTAGAATATGACTTCATAAAAGAAAAGTCTAGCTCTGCCACTTATTATATCACCATTTAAAAGAAGTTGAAAATAATGATTACCCAAAAAAACATATTTCTTCACTCAATCACTTACCACTACAATAAGTAGCATCGTTTGAGAATCTTCAAAGAATTCTAACCATTCACATCTCAATCTTTGTTGTTGAACTTTGTTTATAAACATGGACATAGGCATTTATTGTCTCTTATAATAGCATTTTAAACTTCAATAAAGCAACAAATAGGAATCTAAGAAGTATAAGAACCCAAAGAAATAATCAGATCATACTCTTTCTTCAAGAGATTCATTGAGTCAATAATCTCAATCCCTTTTGAAGTTATCGTAGTATGACAATTTGGCATTCCCTATTATTTTCAAATGAAGTCATTAACAAATAAAAGTAGCCAATGCATCTTAATATTAGGCATGGCTCATTGATAGGGCATTACAAAAAATGTCTAAAAGGAACCTTTTGCTCTATCACAAAGAGCAGTTCCCAAGCATTTATAAGAGTTTTAAGATAACTTGATTCTTCATCATTGCCACCAGTGAACATAATTTGGGGACGTGCAACTTATTTCCAGAATAAGACTTCCAAAATGACTTGATTGAACTCCGACTTAACACATAAGCTTTCTACATCATTATCATTCCCTAATTGTCTGCTCAGACATGTATCCCATAGGCAAATCTTCATGACACTCCTAGCAGATGAACAGTTATTTAACAAGCAATTTAGCATCCAAAAGAATAGTTCCCAACTGTATCTGGTTTCAGAGATGCAGATCTACCTTTACCATAGAAACCTCAGGCATATGCATTTGAAATTATAATCATTAAGAGGTGAATAATATGTCACATTATCCTTCATTTTTCATCACTCAAGATTACCTGAAATATCAAAATTGAGGACTTACCCTTTGCTTTTGGCTAAAGCTTAATCCAACATTAACAGTTCTTCTGAGAACATCCAAATTGGCAGAAAGATTGTGTTACTGATGCTCAAATAAGTTTTTTTTTTTACAAGGGATGATCAAGCAAGTATTCAAACATGGAAAATAGCATATCAAACATATGCAACTTGGGTGCTCAGAACAATATGTAAAAGACGACGATTCAGTTAATATGCAGAAGGTGAAGTCAAAAACTCAAATGAGTTTATGACAAGAACCAGTGGTGTCCTGCACGTGTCCAGAAAATAGAAATGAAGAACCCATTCTTGTCATTAACGACTAAAAAGACCATTAGACAACATGTTGTTTATTGTATTTATATGATCTCATATTATGCAATCAAAATGAAAGGTAAATATTACAAAGGCATGTCAGAGATTAAATTTCTTGAAATATAACACAAGTGTTGGTGTCAGATAATTTACAAAACCTTACAATGCAATAAGGACACAAAGAGAAGTGCTGCACATTCAATTGGCTAATTTAAAGGACAACATGAAACATACTATTTTTGTTTAGGTTTTTACAGAACTAGATTGCTGATATTTTTTAGGATGAAAAACAATGATTAATCAAAAGGTGCAGTCATCTCGTAGAATGCTAATATTACACATTCAATTTAGATTAGCATATATATCAAAACTTTTAGAATACATGTACCAACTTTTGAGGCTAACTTCCAGAATACTTCACAAATTTGGGCACTTGCATCATATTTTAGCAGAACAAAATCACATGTATCACTGAAACAGATCAAAAGAATGAAGCAAGATGAAACATCATATATAACTTTAATGCAAATAAGTATACACCTCTTCTGTAAGAAACATAAATACGTATACAACCTATTTGAAAGTAAAAAAATATATACTAAATAAATAAGGATTGATTCAACATGAATCTAACATACCAAAAGATCATATTCTACCTTCATATTGGACAATACAAGCTCCACAGCCAAGCCAAAAAGAACTATAAAAACAGTTAGTAACTATTATCTACTCTCCTGCAAAAAATCTACCTTGGTTCACCTTGCAGTGTCCAGGTAGTTGAAGACATGCAAGTCCAGCAATCTATTGTACTGTCCCTCTTCAATCTCTCCCTCGGCCACATGGTGAAGAAGCAAAAGTTCAACAATGAAGTCCTCCCAATCAAGTGCATCCTTTGAGCTTTTTCTCTTCCTCTTCCTTTTTCTTCCAATCCTCTCCACCTCCGGCTGGCAATCCTCAACCATTTCAGGGTCAAGTCTTGCAACGGATTTAGGATTCATAATTGCATCAATCCGACGCTTAGCAGCTAAGATCCTAGCTTTCCGGCGACTCCTATTCTCCAAACCAGAAATGAAACTCAGAGGCAGAGCTTCATATCCAACATCCCTGTTGAGGACTTCTTCCGTAGTCAATTTCTTGTCTGAATTCCATTCTCCCTCACATCCCCTCCACACGGGTTCATCTATCACCTTATTCCTCTTGTCCTCATGAGCCTTATGAATCCTTCCCATTTTCTTCAGATAAGCAATCCTCTCCCGTACATTTTTATAAGCATTTGAAATTTTCTCGCCAGAGATCTTGATGTTCTCCAAATTATCGCAGCTTTGTAAAAACTCATCATCATCAAATTCATCCTGCTCCCTTCCGAAGTACTTAGAATCATTGGTTGTTTCTGCTGATAAACCTGCATTGCTGAGATCTCCCAATCCAAAGTTAAATCCCTCATCTAAATCAGAGGATTTTGATGCATTTGACTTCATCCTCATTATCCGGATCAAGAGAGGGGCATTGTGGACTATGTTCTTAACGGTAACGTCTTTTCCCCAGGGGAGCAGAGCGCCGGCTACCTGAACAAGGGTTTCCGTGAGTTCTTTGAGTCGGAGTTTGCTGGTAGTGACGCCGGCATAGATCTCATTGGCGAGATTCTCCACCGTTACCCCCTCCACCTTGTTGACCTCCGCAACGAAGGCAACCACCGCGGCAACCATCGGAAGCGGCTGCCTCCCCGTGGTGAGGAACCATTTGGTGGCGCACTGGAGGAGGAACCTGCCGTGACCGATTATGCATTCAGCCATCTCGGGACCGACGCCTGCGTTCGCAATGCTGGGGGACGAGCGGACGGCGCGTTCAAGGGCAGCTGTGGCGTCGAAATCGGGGAGCTGGGGGAGGTCGAGGTGGCGGGAAACGCGTGCAACCATGCGGCCGAGTTCCCGGGGGTCATCACGGCCGATGGCGGCAGCGGCCTCGTGGAGGGAGATCGGAAGGCGGTGGCGGCGAGCGACTAGGTAGCAACAAGAGGCCGCGAGGACGGGGAACCAGTCTCCCTCGCCGAGGGTCCCGTCGGTGAGGAAAGGCCGAGGCGGGAGGATACGTCGTCGAGGACGGCGCGGGCGTGATGGAGCTTGCGTTCGCGGTAGCCGAAGTCGCCGACTGAATGGAGAAGGTGGCCGGTGGGAAGGCCTTCGGAAGTAAAGGCCTGATGGCGGAACTCGTCGAAGGACTCGATGCGGCCGCACGAGTCGCAGACGCGGCAGCCGGAATCGGGGTCGACGACTACGAAGCCATCGCCGCAGCTCCCGCAGAGTCCTGTCATCGCTCTCCCGCCGACCGGGAGAGCGAACAAAGGAGGCAGAACAGGCAGAAGGCGAGAGGTCTCTCGTCGTCGTCAGGTTGCTTTATGGCCCTCGAAGCGAAGCGGCCCTTTTTTTTATTCTTAATTAAAGTTGGGTTCGGAATAAACAGAGACGGTTTGCTTCCTGCTGAAATATATTGTTATATATCTGTGTACATAGTTAGGGTTTGAGAGGGTTCGGATTTCTTTAAATTGGAACCCTGAGGCAACCAAGAGTGGTTGGTTCGCACAGGACTGTGCCCTAGGAGGACGGGTGCGAATAGCCTCGGGTTCAATTCCCAAAAAGACCATTTTGATCAGGATTTATCTTCGTCGCACTCGTTTGAATATTGGATTAATCAAATACTAATAGTCTTGAAAATCAGTGAGGTTCTATGAGGAAAAATTTACGTCAACATATCTAATTGATTTTGTCTTTGATATGTTTTTTTCAGTTTTTTTAGATTTTGTTTGGTTGAATGAAAATAAATGATAATTCTATTTAAATGAATATATATATATATAATTAAATAAAATTAAATTTTATGTTTAGTAGAATTATTTATTTAACCTTCGTAAACACTAAACAAAGGATTGGAGTCCGTGCAAATATCCCCTCCCTAATCCCGACCAAGAGGAGGGTAATGTCCTCTCTCTTATTTTAGTTTTTATATTTTTATTAATATTTATTGTAAGGATAATAACAAACTTAATATTTAAAATTAATAAAAATGAAGAGGTCAAGGAAAGGGCGTAACCATCAAATATGAACAAGTTTACCAATTTAGAAATCATAATTATAAACTTATTATTTAAAATTATATGTAAAAAATACATTATAATTCAGAAGGTGTTAAAAGAAATGATCAAGGTTCTTAACATTTTATCATTCTTAATTAAAATGAATTGCCTCAAACACTGGACACTTGCAAATTCATATCTTAGTCATGCAGAACCTTGTGTATAGCTTTTCACTTAGTTTAAATGTTTAAATGAAAGATGATATGATAACATTTTTTATGTGAAAGAAGATTTAATAACAATGTTGACATATTATAGAAGATATATCCTAAATCCGCCTAATTTATTTGTATAAAATCCTTCTGTCACCATGAATTTATCAATTTTTTTGGACATTTTGAATATGTGATTAGGAGGATTTTTACAAGGATAAAGCAGGAGGATTTAGAATTTGCTATTATAGAAGAGGAATGACACCAATAATAAATATTGCAAAAAGAACGTTGCATCGCCTATTATGAGTCCTTTTACAAGTTGGAACAAATTTTCCCCAGGACCAAATGTACTTTGGAAATAGTAACTTTTGCTTTTGCAATCAATAAAAATATTGTCCTCCCAACAATCATGAAATTAAGCATTTAGTATTGTTGTATTACAATAAAAGCAAACATTTCCTATTTCTAATCACTTCTGTTTTTAACGGTATTTCTAATGATAGATTTTCTGCCATTTTTCTTATTACTTCATCTAGGTATAATTTGATATATATGTGATTAGTGAATGTGTGAAGTACTATAATTTTGAATGTTCGATTCTCAAGACATAATATTGCATGATAAGTGTTAAAATTTGACTAGAATTTTTATAAGAGTTGGGACATGTAGTAAAATTTGTAACATATTTGTTCTAGATTTTTTATTTAGTGTGAATTTTGTTAATCTCTATAATTTGATGATTCTTAATCGATACAGTTTAAATTTGATGAGGTTATAAATAAAAGAAGATGAAATCTAAATAGTAATAATCATAGATTAATTATCATCTGATATCCTTAAAGAGATCCCATTTGTACTCCTCCATCTAAGTGGTATGTGCCACTCGTTTGAGCATGAGGAAGTATTGGGATGTTTGGTGACTCTACCTACTGAAGGTCGAAAATATTTTGTCTGTAGTTGTTTAAGTTTTAATAAAACTCCATTAATGCTTGAGAACATAACTCAAGGAGAGGTGGACCTCGTTAAAATATCGATGTTCTCTCGATTTCACAATAAATTGGTATCAAAGCAATTTGCTTTAGTCCCATCCACAACAAAAGAAATAATTGATGATGACTATATCAATCACAAAATTCGTTGATATTTAAAATATAAAATGATAAATACACCCATTAATAATTTTTTATACTATATTTCATGTAAGGCATCATGAAGGGCATCTAATAAAGGATTTCAGACGAAATATATTTCATGTATTAATTAATTCCATATAATATATCATTCTCTTTGTAAATTTCATAATATTTACAATTGTGATAGAGATGGAACCAAGTATATAGTAGTGGGGGCACGGTCCGCCCACTTTTTTTAATCTTTTAGTCGTATTTTTTATATTTATGTGTTTTGAAGAATAAATTTGAACATTCTTTTTCTTCTTCAAAAAATAGTTTTTCCCTTGAATCTTTTGACCCCACTAATTTCCGATCCTTGCTCCGTCCTTGAGTTGTAAACTATGCATATGCGAACTAACTAGTACATCAAATTGCAATATCTTTTAAGTAGAAAACATAGATGTAGGAATCAACATACTCCAATTCATGAATTTATATGGGCTTCAGAAGCAACTTGCAGCCTTATTCTTCAGTTCATAATTTAAACCCCACACAGCTAGTTAAGGAAACAAATGAAGCATATAAGAGGTATCTACTACATTATTTTCAAGATTATTGACAAATTATATTATCTCTATGGGGGAAAGTGGTACACATTAGGTGATTCTTAGATGTAAAAAATCAGGAAGCATTTTTGGATGGTTTTGTTATGTCTCAGCATGATATATATAAGGAAAATACAGAAAAGGAGGAGACAATAATAGAGCTAGAAACAATAAAGGAGCATGACAGTATAAGCGAAGAAGAAGTCAGAGAGGAAGACAACGGAGAAGAAAACAACGGAGAAGAAAACATAGAAGAAAACGAAGAGGAGAAAACAGGGAAAGAGCAAAATAGTGAAGAAAAAGCAGAAGCAGTAAGCAGAGAGGAAGAACCAGAAGCAGCAGTCAGAGAGGAAGAAAACCCGGAAGTAGTAAGCAGAGAGGAAGACCAAGAAGCAGCAGTCAAAGAGGAAGAAAATTCGGAAACAAAAGTAAAAAGACAACGAAGAAAACTGAAATATTTTGATGACTTTGTGATGTAAGAAGAGAAGAAGAGGAGAGGCGTGTAAAACGACATGTAAAACTGCGGCTTATAAATAAGAGAGAGATGTACAAAGAAGACTTATCTTTTTGAATACTTGAATAAAAGGAGTTCTTGGAGCCTCCCGGAGCTTGAATCCGACGTCCTCTTTCTCTTATTTCTTGTCTCCATCCACCTTCTTCTCTTGAGTTTCGAATCCCA
Source organism: Pontederia paniculata (assembly GCA_001647135.1). Taxonomy (NCBI): domain Eukaryota; kingdom Viridiplantae; phylum Streptophyta; class Magnoliopsida; order Commelinales; family Pontederiaceae; genus Pontederia; species Pontederia paniculata. Next base: position 13,020 of record LTAE01009862.1, read on the forward strand.
GGTACTTCGAGCTCTCTCCAGTGCAGACCACCGACGACGACCCCACAGAAGTACTTGAATCTTCAACATCCGAGCGGCCGGCGAACATCTTCAAACTCAAACCCTAACCTACAGAAGACTGAAGAAGAAGAGAGACTGTAGAGAGAGAAAAATTCATCGGCCACTTATATATTTTATGAAGACGGAGAGTTCGAAGTCTTGCCTCGACGCGCGTGCTGACGTTGGGCCGCGGAAGTGTGGGCTTGAACAGTAAAAAGCTACAGCAAGTTTTATTGAATTTGGTGCTTTCATTGAGAGACTAAAACAAAAGTGGTGCATTAAGCTTTCAAGAAGGCAGCCATGGCGGAGGGTACGAGATGGACGCGCATGAAAGAAGCTGTTAGTAGATTGCAGGCAATGATGGAACATCAATCAACGGCGTTTGTGGAAGGAATGAATTCCCTGAAAAGCAAATATGATACATTAGAAAAGAAGGTATGCAATTCGGACCAAGAACATAGTTCACAGCATCAATCTGAACAATCTATTCTAGAAACCGGCAATCTTCTCAGGCGACGACCAATTCTGGATTTTTGAGGAACGTAAAACTGGAACTTCCCAAGTTTTGTGGGGACGATCCGCTCGGATGGATCTTCAAGGCCGAGCAATTCTTGGATTTCTATGAAATAGCAGAAGAAAATAGGATTACTTTGGTGTCATTTGCTTTTGAAGGGGCTGCGTTGCAATGGTATCAGTGGATGTACCGGAACAAACAACTCAATTCATGGACTCATTTTGTTAAGTCAATGGAGGTCAGATTTGGTTCATCAAAGTTCGATGATTTCCAGGGAGCATTATCAAAACTTATGCAGACAGGAACTGTTCTTGATTATCAATCACAGTTCGAAAGATTATCTAATCGGGTCATGGGAATTCCAGAATCATTCTTGTTATCATGTTTTATCTCTGGATTGAAGCCAGCAATCAAAAGAGAAGTGCAATCATTCAGGCCATCAAATCTTATGCAGGCGATTGGATTAGCAAAGTTACAGGAAGAGAAATTGTTGGAATAAGGGGAAACAAGGGTTCAATCAACCAGAATTATGAATTATCCGAGTACTACTTTGTCTAAGCCAGTAGTATCTAACATTGCAGGACCTTCTACAACAGCTAATTCAATTCCATCAACATCTTCTAATTCAACAATTGTGAGCAAATCTTCCAATGTAAATGCTAATTCTGTGGGTCTACCACTAAAGAGGTTGACAACTACTGAAATGATGGAAAGAAGGGAAAAAGGCATGTGCTATAATTGTGATGAAAAATTTCATCGTGGACACAAGTGCCGACCATAGTTCTTAATCTTGAGCAGTGAAGATTCTAATCAGATTGAGCCAGAGGAGGATCATGGGGAAAATTCATTGGAAATCAGTCTACATGCATTATCTGGAATAGTAATGCCACAAACTCTGAGATTAAGCGGCACTATTGGGAAACAGTTGGTTACCATTTTAGTGGATAGTGGATCGCACATAATTTTTTGCAAGGAAAGGCTGTTAAGAAGTTGGGGATACTTCATATTCCATCTGCTTATTTCAATCTGATGATTGGAAATGGGGAAAAATTAAAGTGTGAAGGACTTTGTTCTCAAGTGCAATTTTCAATCCAGGAGAAAACTTGTATAGATGATTTTTACGTGTTGCCCATTGAGGGAGCAGATTTGGTGTTAAGGGTTCAATGGCTGCAGAAGTTGGGACCCATTACAATGGATTACAAAGAACTAACGATGAGTTTCAAATGGTAGGGAAAATTGGTACATTTATATGGTGATACAATAAGGACTCCACAGTCAGTTACTCATAATCAGTTACGACGATTTATTTGAAGGGATGAGATCATGATGTGTCTTCAACTTAAAGTGCTTCCAGAGCCTCAAGTAGAAGAAGAGGAGTTGTCAGATGAAGGAATTACAGAAATTCTTCACAATTTTGACTCAATATTCAGTACTCCTGCTAATCTTCCACCATACAAAGAGGTGCAACATCATATACACTTGATAGATAACACTAAGCCCGTAAATGCAAGGCCGTACAGGTATCCTTATTTTCAGAAGAATGAGATTGAGAAACTGGTAAGAGAAATGTTAGAGCAAGGTATTATACAATACAACTCCAGTGCTTTTTCCTCTCCAATCCTATTGGTTAAGAAGAAGGACTGAACATGGCATTTTTGTGTGGATTATCGGGCACTCAATAGTAACACAGTTAAAGACAAATTCCCAATTCCTACCATTGATGAACTACTGGATGAATTGTGTGGGGCAACTTATTTTTCAAAATGGGATTTGCGGGCAAGATATCATCAAATAAGAATGCATCCTGAAGATGTAAACAAGACAACTTTTAGGACTCATGAAGGGCACTATGAGTTCTTAGTAATGTCGTTTGGTCTCACTAATGCACCATCTACATTTCAGGTCATAATGAACAGATTATTTGCCAATTATCTGACAAAATTTGTTATTGTTTTTTTGATGATATTCTGGTTTATAGCAAAGATTTGGAATCTCATCAATTTATTATCAGAACTGACCATAGAAGCCTTAAAGAAATCCTAACTCAGGTTATTCAAACACCTGAACAACAACAATATGTCGCCAAGCTATTGGGTTATGACTTTTCTATTGTATACAAGTCGGGTGCAGAGAACAAAATTGCAGATGCAGTGTCCAGACAACATATTTCTGAAGCCACTTTTTGTGGTATTACAATGCCTGTCTTTCACCTAGTTGATGATCTTATCCAGGAATATCGGTCGGATGATCGACTGAGACAGATAATGAGATGTAAAGAGGAGGACGAGGATCAATTTCCAGAATTCAGTATCAGAAATGGTCTTCTGTACAAGGGAACTAAGCTATTTCTATTACCTACTTCTTCTATAATTCCTAGCTTATTGAAGGAATTTCATGAGACACCTATCGGAGGTCATTTGGGAATCCTAAAGACTTACAAGCGTATCAGTGCTGAATTTATCTAGGAAGGAATGAAGAAGGCAGTTGAAGAGTATGTGCGACATTGTCAGGTGTGTCAGCAAGTTAAACACTCAACTGCTTCAGTATCTGGTTTATTACAACCATTACCGATTCCTAATCGTATTTGGGAAGATATTCCTATGGACTTTGTAACTTCACTTCCTAATTCTGGGGGACTTACAATTGTTTTTGTGGTTATTGATCGACTTACCAAATATTGTCATTTTGAAGCTCTACCTACCAATTATACTGCTCTTAAGGTAGCCCGACTTTTTGTAGACATGGTGATCAAACTGCATGGATTTCCAAGGAGTATTGTTTCTGATAGAGATACTATATTATTAAGTTCTTTTTGGAAGGAACTATTTGTCTCAGTGGGACTACATTGTGTATGAGTTCGGCTTATCACCCGCAGACTGATGGTCAGACTGATGGTCAGACTGAGGTGGTCAACAGATGCATGCAACAATATCTTAGATGTTTTGTGATGTTTAGTCCGACAACTTGGGTTAAATATCTGTCTTGGGCTGAATTTTCTTTTAACACTTCCTATCATACTAGTTCAAAATTTACTCCATTCGAACTTGTATATGGCCGACAACCCCCAACTATTCCATCCTACATCAGGGATCAGTCTAATGTGGAGGCTGTTGATTTTGAGTTATTAGACAGAGATGAAGTTTTGCAACTTTTAAAGGCCAATCTGATTAAAGCACAACATCTTATGAAATCTATAGCTGACAACCACCGATAGAATAAGGAGTTTGCAGTTGGAGATTTGGTTTTTGTCAAACTTCAACCTTACAAACAGACCTTGTTATTGCATCGGGTTCTCATAAGCTATCTCCTAAATTCTATGGTCCATTTCCAGTTTCTAAGCGGATAGGACCTGTCGCTTATGAGCTAATTCTACCTCCTACTTCTAAGATTCATCTTGTGTTTCATGTTTCTAAGCTGAAGAAAGCTCATGGGATGAGCGATGCTCCAGTAATTTTGCCTGCGTTGTCTACTGAGAAAGGTCCTATTGTTTTTCCTATGGTTATTTTGGCAACCCGAACAATTAAACGTCAGGGTTGTATTGTTCCGCAAGTTTTGGTCCAGTGGTCGGGAAAAGACCCCGCAGACACAACTTGGGAAGCTTTGAGAAGTTTTAAGGTTGCCTATCCTAATTTTAACATCAAGGACGATGTTGTGTTTCAAACGGAGGGGGGAAAATGTTATGTCTCAGCATGATATAGATAAGGAAAATACAGAAAAGGAGGAGTCAGTAATAGAGCTGGAAACAGTAAAGGAGCATGACAATATAAGCGAAGAAGAAGTCAGAGAAGAAGACAACGGAGAAGAAAACAACGAAGAAGAAAACATAGAAGAAAACGAAGAGGAGAAAACATGGAAAGAGCAAAATAGTGAAGAAGAAGCAGAAGCAGTAAGCAGAGAGGAAGAACCAGAAGCAACAGTCAGAGAGGAAGAAAACCCCGAAGCAGTAAGCAGAGAGGAAGAACCAGAAGCAGCAGTCAGAGAAGAAGAAAACTCGGAAACAAAAGTAAAAAGACAACGAAGAAAACCGAAATATTTTGATGACTTTGTGATGTAAGAAGAGAAGAAGAGGAGAGGCGTGTAAAACGACATGTAAAGCTGCGGCTTATAAATAAGAGAGAGATGTAAAAAGAAGTTTTATCTTTTTGAATACTTGAATAGAAAGAGTTCTTGGAGCCTCCCGGAGCTCGAATATGGCGTCCTCTTTGTAGGATCTAGAATGACACCAAGAGGGGG